>JAQZBX010111412.1:0-10287 GCA_029593785.1 Cabassous unicinctus
CCTTTTGGGCCCTCTCTCCATGCCTGGCTCTCCCCAGCCACACACACACCCTCGCTAAAGCTAGAGGGCAGGGGAATGGGTGGGAGGGAGAGAGGACCCCTCCCCTTCTAGAATAAATGCAGCAACACATACTTATATGAAGTCTTTCTCCCCAAGATCAAACTTAGGAATCTAAGTTAGAATCAGTACAAAAAAATAGATGTGCTTAATATGTAAATATAAAGGCTGAGAATGTTTCTTTCCCAAAGAAGAGAATATTGTATTAATTTTCAGATACATCTAAAGATTCAGATACATAAGAACCAAAGCTCGTTTTACAGGCACAATTGTTTATACTGTTGATTTCTATTTAATATATTTTCAGAATTCATCTCAATCAATTAACATTTATAAAATGCTTCCTTTGTGCTATGCTCTGTGCCTGGCACAGGGAATAAAAAGATAAATAAACATGTTGGTGTCCCCAAGGTATTCAGATTAGCAACAGAAAGAGAATCAAAAATAATAACTGAAATAAGCATAATACATAAAGTGTTATGAGACTACAGAAGTGGGAGCAGTTGCTTCTTCCTAGGAATTAAGGAAATCTTTTGAGAAAAGGGAGGATATTTAAGCCAGAGCAGAAGTTATCCAGGAGGAAGGTAGACTAGAGAGGGAGGGTAAAAGCAGCAGTACACAACCTGCACAACTGTATATGGCAGCCCTGGAAGGAAGATGGGCCCCAGCAAGGCATTAGACTGGCAAGGCAGAGTAGCATCAGGTGAGGAGTGCCTTCTGTGCTAGATTATGGAGTTAGGGCTGTGGGTGGTTTTAAAGAGGGCAATTATATGATGAGATCTGCTTTTCAGGAAGACAGTTTTTCACAGGGTGAGAAAGTGCCTGGAGCAGGGCGAGACCATTAATAGGAAACCCTTAGAATAATGTGCCTGAGCAGTGATGAAGACTTGAGCCATGCAGTGGAAAGAGTGGGGACCACAAAGGCTTTCAATAAGTATCTGATGAAAAGAGAAGGAGAATCGTGATGCCGTCCCATGGTTGCCTTACGTGGAGTCCAGCAGTGTCCCATCCAGAAGTGAGGCATTGTAGTGATACTTGAGGTAATCACCCTTCTTACTCAGCACTGAGCAGTCGGGGGGCTTGTAGTGGGAGGTAATGCTGATGGAGTCCGCAGGGTTGTGGAAGTCAATCACGTGGATGTCAAACACCAACACGGCCGAGCCAGGGATGTTCCCTAAAGGACAGGTAATGAATGAATGAAACCTCTTATCAGCACTCGGTCCTCCTCCCCAGTATCACCAAGTCCATCCTCACGGTGCTCCAGCGAGGAACATGGGGACCCAGGTATGCAAGCCTAGGGAATATGAGGGGAATGGAGCTGGAAGGGCCATTAGAAGTTACCTAATCCTTGTTTTACAGATGAGGAAACGGAGGCATGGGTTTGTCCACAGTCATGCAGCCAGCTAGGAGCACAGTTTGGACTAAAATTCAAGACTCTGGGCTATCACACCATGGAATCATTCATGGAGCCTGAAAAATTCATTTAAATTCACAGATGAGGAAACTAAACTCAGCCAAATTATAACCCAGGGACTCTTCCACCAGAAGGAAGAGGTGGGATGCGAAAATAAGCAGTAGAGTGAAATTCATTCCAGTTCCTACCACTGCTCAAGGAAAAAAGAATGAACATAAACTTCACGGGAAAAAAAGAAATCTAGCCTAAACTGGCACATATACACCCCTTATTATGGTGCACATAACAGTTTGTAAAGTGCTTTTACAACACATCCTATCTGTTCTACACGAAAGTAATATACTTTTCCATTATCTTCATTTTTGAAAATACTATCTCACGTTGAACAATGTTTTACAGTATATGAAAGTATTTTCATGTACATTATCTCATTAAATCCCTGCAGCAACCTTGGGAGGTAGGTGTTACCATAAATCCAGGATTAGCAGACACTCCCTGGATTTAACGACAGCTTTTCTGCGGTGGGGAACACTTGAAGAACATGCATCAGACGTAAAACACCCCCCTCAGATGATTTCAGAAAAGTTTAAATGTAAAAACATTTTAAATGGTGTCACTTAGAATCAAGGATGTATAGTATTATCATTAGCATGTTACAGATAAGAAAAACAACTCCGATATGTTCAAGGAAACAACACAGCTGTAGACAGAATTCAGATATGTGAACACTAACAGCCTTCTCCCCACCCTCCTCCACGTACTTTTTTTGCTTGCCCAGAGTTACTAAGGCGGTAATTAGAGAAACTTGTTCTTTTATAGCAGAACACAGGTGCCTGATACTCATTACTGACGGGAGTTGTGACTGTAAGTGGTAATGGGGTGCAGAAACTTTCCCACAGCAAACAGAAATTGCAGACTGCCATCAGCCAAAAGGTCGCTTGAGAAGGTTATTCAAAACCAGGGCCGGGGCAGCTCTATGTGGGAAACTAACACACACTAAGGAGGGCAAGTGGCTACAAAGCCAGATCTGTGGCTTCCCAAACTCGGTAGCCCATGAAATGGACTTGGAATGAACCTTGAAAACATTATGCTAAATGAAGGAAAGCAGACACAAAAGGCCACATGCTGTATGATTCCATTTACGTGAAATGCCCAGAAAAGGAAAATCCACAGAGACTGAAACTAGATTAGTGGTTGCCCTGAGGGTAGAGGGAATAGGGAGTGATTACTAATGGGTATGGGGTTTCTTTTTGGGTTATGAAACATTCTGGAATTAAGTAATGGTAATTAATTGCCAAAAGGCGGAAGCAACTCAGATGTCCATCAACAGATGAACGGATAAACAAAACGTGCATATGCATACAATGGAATATGTCATACAAGGAATGAAGTTCTGATACATGTGACAACAGGGATGGACCTTGAAGACACCTTGTTGATTAAAAAGCCAGACATGAAAGGACAAATATTATATGATCTCACTGACATGAAATGAAAGAACAAGCAAGTTCAGAGTCAGAAACTAGAATCCCAGGGACAGGGGTAGGGAATGGGGGGTAGTGCTTAATGGGTACAGTTTCTGTTTGGGGTGATAGAAAAGTTTTGGTAATAGATGGTGGTGATGGTGGCACAAAAACATGAATGTAATTAGCACCACTGAGTTATATATTTTAAATGGGAAATTTTAGTTATATATATATTACCAGAATAAAAAGTTAAGCAACAAAAAAACATAGGAACGTACAACACAAAGAGTGAACCCTAATGTAAAACCATGAGCTATAGTTAATTGTTTAACTATAATAACATTGTTTCATTAATTTTAACAAAGGTCCTGAGCTATATGGGAAATCTGTACTTTTTGCACAATGTTTCTGTAAACCTATAACTACTCTAATAAAAAAAAATTGCTTTATAGAATTTGGTGAAAAATAAAGCTGGATCCCTAAAAAAAAAGAAAAGAAAAAAATAGCAGTGGCAGTTGTACAGCCTTGTGAATATATATAAAAAACACCAAACTGTACACTGTAAAAGGGTGAATTTTATTGTATGTGAATTATATCTCAATTTAAAAAATAATAAATTTCTTAAAAACCTACCTGGGAGTGTTAAAAAAAAATGCCAATGCCTGAGTTTCAGATTTAATTGATCTAGAGCAGTGATTCTCAGACTTTGGTGGGTATCAGAATGACCAGGAGAATTTGGTGAAAAAAAAAAAAAAAAGGTCCAAGCCCTATCCCACTTCAATCCTTCTCCCTGCATGAGCTTTATTAGCTCTCCAGGTGATTCTCATCTGGGATACACACCGATACGTGAGAACTGCTGGACTAGAGTGGAACCAGGTACTGGGGATTGAACCTGGCACCTTGTACATGGGAAGGAGGTACTCAACCACTGAGCTACACCCGCTCCCCTAGGCATGGGAATATTTGGAAAGCTTCCCAGGGGTTTCTAATGGGTAGCCAAGTTGAAGGAACACTGACTGGGCTTAACGGTCTGTAAATGAGCTGCTGAGAAGACTTTGGAAACCCCATACCTAATCAAGATGACCATGGTGTAGCCAGGACTGAAATGGGATGGGATGGGCCAAAAAGAAAGCTGTGGCTTGACCAGCTACAGGAAACTGCCTGAGGAAAGTAGGTGTGGATGGAGCTTAGAAAGGAGGCCTAGGACAAGGACCTGCCGGCATTTCTTTCTTGGACTGAGCTGGCACACACCAGATTTAGCCAATTCAAACATACTAGGCCCTCAAAAGCGCATTGGGGTGCAGGGCTTTCTCCATGGCCAAAGGCAATAAATACACCTCCAACAACCCAGCTCCCTGAGATCTGACTCCAGCTTGCCCAGCACTTTTCTGATAAGTGAAAGTGTTAGCCATTCTCCTCTCTTTCCTAAAAGAGTGCCTAAAAGGTAATTTAGAAGTTGGGAAACAGAAAACCAACAAGGAAGCGATGCTCACATACAGCCAGTAGGGAAACACATCCAAGCATCCTAATCTCAGGGATGCCCCCATGGAACAAAGCGGACGGCAGGACTAGGGGCCAGAGCCTTTCCAGAAGGCCCTATCCCTTCCTCTCCACCAGCCCTGCAGGGGGCAAATGGCTGTGACAAAAAGAAATGTTGGTGGAGGCTGAGAGCACTACAGATAGCCCAGGAATTCATTCTTTCCACAAATATTTACTGAATGCCTAACATGTGCCTAGCCCCATGTGAGGAAGATAGATACTGTGTCCTGGGAGCCCTTCTAGGGTCAGTCCCTCGGGATTAGCATTAAATCCTGTGCAATCAGCATAGGTTAGTCAGGGACCCAGATCAAGAGAGGGCAGAGGCAGGTCCGCACAAGAACAGCCGGGTTACACACATCAGGGTGCCCCTCCCCCATGGCAACATGTGATTCAGGATGAAGCAACCTTATGCCCAGGAAATTTATGAGCCTCCCATGCCTCCCAGAGCCTCATATAATTCTTTGCAGAGCTCTGTCTCATACTTGATTGAAAGCCAAATGGAGAAAAATAATTTAAGCAAATGTTTTCCATCAATGCATGTTTTTTTTTTTAGGAAAAGAAAGGATTAGCCCTTAGGTCATAATGAAACATGAATATTCAGGAAATATTTATCTATTTCTGTATACATTTGGCTAGAAGCAGAAATTTACATGATTTCCACATGATACAAAACAATTGCATATAAAGACAGTAAACAAAATGCCCAGGACAGGAAGCAAGGCCTGCTGAATACGTCTTAAGATGTGATCTGTTATGGCTTAATAAATCAGAAATTGAAGTCAGGAAAGAAAAAGGTTTTTCTCCATGTATACCCTAATTTCCATTCAACACACTGTTTCTTAGACCCTCTGGGACAAACCCTACTGGGAAAATTCCCAAGATTCATGCAATATCAGTGGAAGTCAGAAGAGAGGTAACAAAATGAATGTATGCCACAAGCAAGGCCAGCAAGAATCCCCATCAGCAAAAAGAATACAAAAGCAAAATAAATACTGTATCGACTCTTCCTAAGCAAGTTAGCCAAAAAAGGTATATGAGAAAAAACATATTCAGAGAGAAAACATGGCTTGATGCTATGCTACCATTAAAAAATACCTGTTGGCACAGAAAGTCTTTCATAATAAATAAAACAAAAAGAGAAATTGCAAAGTAATATGTATAGATGATCCCATTATATCAGTATGTATTAGCATATGGATGTACATTTCTTTTTACATACATAAACTCAAAAGTATAGAAAGATATTTGATGATTGGATTAGTTTTCTATTTTACCTAAATTACCACAAACATCGTTGCTTAAAACAACACAAATTTATTCTCTTACAATTCTGGAGGTCAGAAGCCTAAACTCAAGGTGGTTGGCAAGGCTGCATTCTTTCTGGAGGCTTCAGAGGAGAATCCATTTCCTGACCTTTTCCAGCATCTAGAGGCTGCCCACAGGCCTTGGCTTGTGCCGTCTTCCTCTATCTTCAGAGCCAGCATCTTAGCACCTTCTCCCCTCTCTGACCTCTTCCTCCCTCTTACAAGGACCTTGTGGCATACACTTGGCCCACCTGGATAACCCAGGAGAATCTTATCTCAATGTTGAAACTTAATCACAGTTGCAAAGTCCCTTTACCATGTAAGGTAGAAGGCACAGGACCCCGGAATTAGGACGTCCACCTCTTTGGGGGAGGGTGGAGAGAAGCACTGTTCCACCTACCACAATGGTTAACCATGTTTATTTCTGGGTGGCCAGATTATGGATGATTTCTGTTTTCTTTTTTTAATATGTGCTTTTTTTTCCCTAAAGTCAACATGTATCATTTGTGTAATTTTAGAAGGAGAATTTAGGTGATAAAAATGTCCTAAAAGTGGATTATGGTGATGGTTGCACCACTAAATTGACTAGAAATCTTTGAATTATACACTTAAAAATAGTGACTTTTATGGTACATAAATTATATAATATAAATTTAAAAACAAAAAAGGGGGGTTTGTAACTGACTTTCAAATGGTTCAGCCCCCACCCCAAAGCAATTGTAGAGAAATTTAAAAAATATAGTGAGATGTTAACAGTTAACTGGTGAATCTATACAGAGTTCACTGCACAGTTCTTTCAACTTTGGGGTAGTTTTAAAACTTTTCAAAAGGGAAAAAGGGTAGGGGGGAGCAAAGAGCAACAGAGCAACTCTAGAGACTAGAGCTATTCAAGTCTTAAACTGGACTTTTGCATCGTTTTCATGCCCAAGAAGCCTTCGTTCCAACAACGTGGAGGCGGCACCCAGGCAGGGCTCACCTCTCCCTTCCTCTCCGTACCCCAAGTGAGGGGGGACCACAATCCTCCGCTTCTCTCCAATGCAAACACCAAGTAACCCTTCTTCCATCCCAGGAATCACGTAGCCCTGCCCAATGTATGTGTCAAAGGTGCGGTTCCGGGAGTAGCTAAAAAAGAAGAAAGAAAACAGAGAGTTACTAACAAGGGACTCCACAGCAGCAATGTAAATTAGATGATCCAATGGAGGAACAGGAACATGGAAGCTCCAGGTCCCCAAACAGGGTAAGCCACACGATCTGAGGACACCACGGGGAAACACGGTTCCCTGAAATGGCGAACAATGAGAATCCAACGCGCAGTGTATGAGCAGCCATCTGAGGAAACACTCCCAGAAACAAGCCGCCCGACCCTCTGGCTTGGTCAGGTTTGTGAATATGACAAGGGTTACAAAAAGCAACCTCACAGAAACGCAGCTAACGTAAACTGGGCTGTGTGGTAACCATGTCAAGTTCAATGAAAAAAGCATCAGGGCTACTCCTTATCAGATGTTCAGAATGTGTCACAAGGAGATTGTCCCAGGACTAGAGAGGAGAAAGTCTGTATGTGAATATTCTGAATATTCATATTCATGAATATTCTGATTGCCAGAAAAAGTAGTATATATACTGAGGTCAATTTAATTCTTGAGTCTCTACACAGCCTGGATGAAATATCCCTACTGCAAAACCTGCTCACCAAGCCACCTTAAGGTTTCCCAAGTACCCCTGGCAGATGGCCCAAATGGACCACTCAATGGAGAGATGCAGCCTCTGCATAAATTACCAATTGAGGGAAGCGGGTGTGGCTCAATGGATAGCACTCCCGTTTACCATATGGGAGGCCCAGGGTTCACCTCCCGGGGCCTCCTTGTGAGGGCAGGCCAGCTGGCCCGCACAGCGCAGTGGGCTGATGCAGCGGGACCTCACAGCAGGGGGGAGATAAGCAGACACAGAAGAAGCACGCAGCGAATGGACACAGTAAAACACAAGCAGCAAAGGGGGGATAAATAAATAAATAAATAAATCTTTAAAAAAAAAAAATTACCAATTGAGTCTGATTTCTATGAGTTTGGTTAAAATAGGAATCAATTCCCCAAAGCCCGATGATTCCAGAATGAAATAATAAAACTTCATATGTCAAGTCTACCATGAAACTCTGGATCACAGAGTCCTGTACCCATCACCCACAACCACCTGGTGCAGATATGGCAAAAAGTCTGTCCTGAAGGAGCCAGTGGGTTCCATCATTTTCTCAAGTAAGGCCATAGAGATGAAACATTGTGAGGGGGCTCTCCCTTCTCAACACCGCACACAAAGCTAAGAGTCATAAATAATGAGACTTAAGGAATAGCAGATGATTCTCCTCACCCTGGAAGTCAGAGATTATCTGCATAAGCCTCCAGGAGAGGCTGTGGAGAAGTACCCCTCCCTGCCCCACTGAGGAAAGCAGCCCCACTCTGAGCAACCCCAAACTTCATCCCTGGCCAGGAAGCCTGGGAAGAGAACACAGGAGGGAAGAGAAGAACAGTGCTGGGCTCTCTAGCCAAGAGCAGGGTTCGCACCTTCACAGGCTAACACCTCTCAGGCAGGTGATGTATGGAGGGAGAGCTGCCAGTTGGAACGGTCAGCAACGATTCCATAGGGGAAGGGCGGGCCAGCACGTACTGAAGGATGTGGGCATCTGAACAGGGAAAGAGCAATGGGGTAACAGCGAGGGCCAAGACCGAGACAAAGGTGAGCCCCAGAAGAAGAGACTGGAAGAGCAGAGTGAGCTGGAAGTATAGAGAACTTTGAATTACTTTAACTGGAGGACATAAAAGAAGACTTAAATAAATGGGAAATCATTATTTCCCCCAGGGGGAAAATCTGGGTTTGTAAAGTTGCCAATGCTCCTCCAAAAAAAAATACGAATTTCAAAACAATTCCAATCAACATCCAAGTGGTATATGTATTGGAGAATGGGGGTAGGAAGACCCAATAAAGTCATTTTAAAATTCATTTTGAAAAAGAAATAATCAAGAATACTAATTTGAAGGTGAACATCCCTAGAGAAAAAAAATGGAGGAATATGTATGTGTATTTCATATATATATGGAAGACCTATGAAATTAATAACACTGGTTTTATGGCAGGGAAATGAGGGGAAATTTTCATTGATAATCTTTTATACCTTTAGGATTTTAAACCATGTTTGAAAAATAAAAGGAATATTCTCTAACATTCAAATTTAAAAGCTATAACAATTATAATATTTGCCCAGGAATAGACAAATCAGTGAAAAAGGATAAAAATTCTAGACAAAAACCCAAAAATATAATAAGAATCTGGTACATAATAAAAGCCACATTTTCATCAGGGAGGAAAAGATAGAGTTCTTTAATAAAGAGTGTTGGAAAAACTAGCTAACCATCTGGAAAAAAATAAAGTTAGAACCTTTCAGTCACATTGAATACACAATAAAATCCAGATGGATGAAAGATTTAAATGTGAAGCATTTATGAGCATGGAAAGGGAATGTGGAAAGTCATTCATATTGTTTACCTCAGGGTGAGGAATGGAAGGGGTTGGTGGGAAATTATGACATTTTTCATTATACATATTTGGATCATTTCTCTTAGACAATAAGAACATATTACTCTTGAATATAAAGATTCTAATAAAGAATATTTTAAAGGATAAAAAATAAAACCTATGGTATATGAATATATCTCAATAAAACTGCTTTAAAAAATAAAAATACATAAAAATAAATAAAACCATTAAAGGGCTTGCAGAAAACACAGGCAAATATTATGTACTCTAGGGCAGAGGATAGAAATTACAGTAAGTCACCGAAGACAGAAACCATAAAGGAGAAGTCGAATATATTTAATAACATAAAAAATTTGCTTTTAAGTAGGTCAAAAATCACAATCACCACAATCAAAATGCAAATAAACAGGAAAAAGTGCTTTCAATAATATTACAATCATAAAAGGGTTAACATCTTTAATGTATAGAGCTCTTCAAATCAATAAGCCAAGAACAAATACACTCAATATAAAAATAGGCAAAGGACAGGAACAGGTAATTCACAAAAGAAGATATCCAAAGAGCCAATAAATATTTGAAAGAATGTCGACCTCAATAGCAAGCAGAGAAATTCAGATTAAAACCAATGAGATATGCTGGGTGTGTAAAACACAGACTGGATTTTGAAGGCAGTATGAGAAAAATGTAAAATGTTTCTTGATTTTCATATTTATTTCCCGTCCAATGATATTTTAGATATGTTAGGTTAAATAAAAAATGTTACAATTTTAAAAGACTCCATAAGGTAGCATTTCTCTCCTATAAATTAGCAAAGGTAATTTTTAAATGATGATACTCAATGTTACCAAAGGGACTGGAGCTTTTAGGCAGTGAGGAAGAGAAAACTTGCAACTATAAAAATGCACATAACCTTTGACCCAAATATCCTACTTCTAGAAACTTACCCCAAGAAAACAATCTTATAGTTTAAGATTTAGTTACA
>JAQZBX010111413.1:0-10286 GCA_029593785.1 Cabassous unicinctus
AGAGTAGAGAGCCAATTACAAAACTCCCAGAACCACCTCAGACATCCCATGTTTAAGACTCTCTTCCTCAAGAACCACGGTACCAAACTGTATTAGTCAGGGTTCTTTCGGGAAACAGAATCAACAGGAGATATCTGTCAATAATATGAGATTTTATAAGAGTCTCTCACGCGACTATGGGGATGCACAAATCCAGGTTCTGTAGGCAGGCTGCAAGCCAGGGGCTCCGATGAAAGTCTGATGAAAGGTCCTTGATGAGTTTCTGGGAGAAGTTGGCTGTCCAAAGCTGGGAAATTCTCTCTGAATGTTGAAATCACTTCCCCTTTTAAGGCATTCAACTGATTGGATAAAAGTGTCACCCATTGCTGATGCAAATCTCCCTGATTAATGCAGATGTAATCAGCCATCCATGCAGTAAACTCACTGGTGATCGAAGTCCATAAATGCTCTTGTATTACAGTTAGCCCAGTGCTTGCTGGACCTAACACCTGGACACAATTACCTGGCTGAGTTGACACATTAGCCTAACCATCACAGCATCCTTGGGTCTAAGGTGACAGCATATAGATGACTCATATTTTCTTATCCATTCTGCCAGTCTGTGTCTTTTGATTGGGGAGTTTAATCCATTAACATTCAATGTTATTACCATAAAGGCAGTTCTTATTTTACCCCTTTTGACCTTTGGGTTTTATGTGTCGTATTTTATTTTCACCACTCTTTTTACACTTTTAGTTACTTTTACTGATATAATCATCATTTCTAGACTTTCTTCAAAGCCTCTCTCTCCTGTCAGTTTCTATATATCTGTGAATATTCTAAACTTGCCTCATTTTTGAAAGATAATCTTGCCATATACAAGATTCTTGGCTGGCTTTTTTCTCTTGCAATATCTTAAATATATCATACCACTGCCTTCTTGCCTCCATGGTTTCTGATGAGAAATTGGCACTTAATCTTATTGGGTATCCCTTGTATGTTATGCATTGCTGTTCTCTTGCTGCTCTTAGAATTCTCTTTTTGTCTTTGGTATTTGACATTCTAATTAGTATATTTCTCAGAGTTGGTCTATTTGGATTTATTTAGATGGGAGTACATTGTGCTTCTTGGATGTGGATATTTATGTCCTTCAATAGGGTTGGGAAATTTTTAGCCATTATTTCTTCAAATATTCCTTCTGCCCCTTTTCCCTTCTCTTCTTCTCTGGGACACCCTTGACATGTATGTTTGCATATCTCTTGCTGTCATTTAGTTCCCTGAGACACTGTTCAATTTTTTCCCATTCTTTTCTTCATCCGTTTTTTTGTAGTATGTTTGCTTTCAGAGCAATGTCTTCAAGCTCACCGATCCTTTCTTCTGCCTCCTCAAATCTGCTGTTATATGCCTCCAGAGTATTTTTAATTTCATTTATTGTGCCTTTCATTCCCATAAGATCTGCTATTTTTCTGTGTTGCTTTCAAATTCTTTGTGCTCACCCAGTGTCTTAATATCCTTAATCTCTTTAGCCATCTCATTGAATTTATTAAGGAGATTTGTTTGAACACACATGATTAGTTGTCTCAACTCCTTTATGTCATCTGGAGGCTTATCTTGTTCTTTTAACTGGGCCAGACCTTCCTGTTTCTTGGTATGGGTTGTAATTTTTTGTTGGTGTCTTGGCATCTGGCTTACTAGATGCATTTACTCTGGGCACAGTTTCTCTCTTTAGGGCTTTCTTGCCCTTTCTCCCTTGCTGGTTGTGTAGTAGGAGCCGAGGATGTAGTTGGTACTTTAAGGGTGGAGGCTGAAGCTGTCTGTGTTGCCCCAGGGACCAATGAAGCTTCTCCCACCTTTGTCTTCTGCCAGGGGTAGGGACAGAGTCACAGCCATGTGTAAATAATAAAGACTGATGCAGCTTCATGCCCCTTCCTCCCCTGTCTGGGGCCGGGATGGAGCTGCAGGTGTGGGCCACAATCCATGCCCTGTGAGTTCAAAATGACTGTAGTTGTCCAGGTAGACTGACATAGCACTGCCCCCCCTCCTCCCCTGCCAGAGATGGGATGGACCCTCTGGAGTGCCCAACAATCTAATCCATGTGGGCTGAATGCACCTGTAGTTTCCCTGAGAGGCTGAGAGATTACTGTCCCTTCTGCCTTTTAGGGGGTGGGGATGGAACCACAACCACCCAATAGTTCAGTTCATGTAGGCCAAAAGTGCCTGCTGTTGCCTGGAGAGGCTGAAGAAACACCTGCCTCCTCCTATCCTATTGGGGGGTGGGGATGGAGCTACAGGTGTCTGAGTATCCAGTTTGTGCAGGCTGAAAGTGCCTGCAGTTGCCTAGAGAGGCTGAAGAAACACCAGCCCCCTCCTATCCTATGGGGGTGGAGGGGTGGAGATGGAATCAAAGGTACTCAACAAACTAGTTTGTGTGGGCCCAAAGTGCCTGCTGTTTCCCAGAGATGCTGAGGAAACACAGCTCCTCTCCTATCCTATTGGGGCACAGGGATGGAGCCCCAGGTATCTGACTATTTGGTCTGTGCTGGCCAAAAGTGCCTGCATTTGCACGGAGAGCCTGGTGCAGCGCCCCCCAGCTTTCTCCTTGCCGGAGGTGGGGCTGGGGCCTAGGCTAGGACTACAATATGATCTGGGTGGAAAGAAGCCGTTCCCTACCATCACTGTGATTTTCAGTCAGCCCCACTTCCCCTTATGCCAGAGGCAGAGTTAAAATGGCAGCTACCAGACTCTTTCCAACTTGGACAAGTTCAAACTTTAGCTGTTCTTAGGACTATACTTTAGCCAGCCAAATTTACTAATCAATAGCTGAAGACAGTGGCCAATTGTCTCTTCCTCTCCCATTTTTGGGAAATGGAGCTTCCAACTCTAGCCACAGAATAGCTCCTTGAGGTGGCTTGTGCTGCCAGTGGAGGATGGGCACCACTTCATGGCATGGAATGCTCTACTCATGAATCTTCACTGCATATTGGCAGTCTCCTCTTTCTATTCTTTCAAGACTGTTGCAGGATGCTTTTCTGGTCTCCTGGGCCCCCCAAATAGGCATTTTAGATAGCTCTGTTTAGATTACTAACTGCTCAGTAGGATAAGCTGACTCTTGGAATACCTTACTCAGCTGCCATCTTTGAGGGTAATCCATCTTCTGCCTACTTTTAAATTGCGTTGTTTGTTCTGGGATGGTGAGCCTGTGACAAGTATCCTGGTTCAGTCCTTCAGGCTGCCACCAGACAGATTGGCACAGACATATATGCTCATTGTATATGTAAGAGGGTTACTCTGCTACCTCTGGAATTGGGGTCAGGGACCCATACTCTGCACTAAGCTGGTAAGGGGATGGAGACATTTTACCTGAAGCAGGAATGACAGTAAGTGGTGGTGGGCAGGAACTGTTGGGCATTGCTGGTTCCCTGCCATCTGTATTTTTTTTTCTTCCCTTTTCTTTCTCCCACTCCCTTGTTGTTTTTTCACTGTCTGCTGTCTGTGTCCCTTTGCTGTGTGTTCTTTCTGTGTCTGCTTGTCTTTTTCTTCTCGTCTTTCTCTTTTGAAGGCACTGGGAACCGATCCCGTGACCTCTGGTGTGGAAGAGAGGCACTCAATTGCTTGAGCCACCTCATCTCCTTGGTCTGCTGCGTCTCTCACTGTCTCTCCTCTGTGTCTCCCTTTGTTGCATCATCTTGCTGTGTCAGCTCTTTGCAGTGCAGGCTGTCAGCTTTCCATGGCACAGGCCGTCAGCTCTCTGTGGCTTGGGCCAGCTTACCTTCATCAGTAGGCCCTGAGAATTGAACCCAGGGCCTCCCATATGGTGGATGGGAGCCCAATCGCTTGAGCCACATCTGCTTGCCTGACATCTGTATTTTTCATTTTTGTAGGTAACAGGGCAATTGATCTGACCTATTGACCTAGGCCAGTCCCAGACCTAAGAAGCCCTTGATGTCTGTTAGGTTCTAGGTTTAATAACTACTTCTTTCTTCTCTTCTTTTCCTTCCCTTAGAGTCTATATTCTAGTTATAATGAAATACTTTCAGTTCCCTGGACATGCAAGGCTCTTTCCCACCCCAGACCTTTGTACATGCAGTTCTGGTTGTTTAGAATGTCTTCTTGTCACTCATGCATACTTTGCCACTTGGCCTGGCTAATCTCAACTCAACCTTCAAGCCTCAGCTTAGAGGTTTCTTTCTCTGGGAAGCCTTTTAAGACCCCTCACTACCTACTGGGTGAGATGCACCTCCTTTGTGGTCCCTTGTCCTTCAGTCCTTCACTTACCATTCTGTCCTGAAATTGCCTATTTACTTGTTTTTCCACCAAACTAGACGGTAAGCTCACTGGTGGTGGGGTCAGTGCTTCATTTGCTGTAGTCTTCTCAGGGCCAGTCAAGTAGCTTCTTAGTAAGTTTTTGTGGAATGAATGAATTACTGTGGGAAGATCCAGGCACAATCTTAGGGAAGAAGCTATTTTGAAAAGCTGCCATTCAGATTTCTTTTGCCAGGACTTTCTTGGTGGTTTTAATTCCTGAGAGACAGTGTCGATTAGTGGTTTGTAGGAACCGTCTATAGTCAGAGAGAGCTAGTTTAACTTTTGGACTTACTAGCTGTGTAATGTTGAACAAGTTACTTAACCTCTCTAATTCTCAATTTCCTTATCTAATGGGGATGATAATACTATTCACCTCACAGGTTTATTGTGATGATTAAATGAGTTGATATATATAAGCATTTATATAAGTGCCCAATATATAAATATTAATGATATTATTATTATTTATCATGCATCAAATACAGGGTTCCCATATACCACCCTATTATTAACACTTGCATTGGTGTGGTACATTTGTTATAATTGATGACAGCATATCTTTATTTTTTATTTATTTATTTTTTTTAGACTTTTTTTTTCTTTTTAAAGATTTATTTATTTTATTTTATTTATCCCCCCCCTTGCTGCTTGTGCTGCTGTGTCCATTCGCTGCGTGTCTTCTCTGTGTCTGCTTATCTCCCCCTTGCTGTGAGGTCTTGCCGCATCAGCCCACGGCGCTGCGCGAGCCGGCCTGCCCTCACAAGGAGGCGCCGGGAAGCGAACCCGGGGCCTCTCATATAGTAAACGGGTGCTCTATCCATTGCACCACACCCGCTTCCTGCTGTGAGGTTGCTGCATCAGCCCACCGCACCGCTCAGGCCGGCGTGCCCTCACAAGGAGGCCTCGGGATGCGAACCCGGGCCTCCCATATGGTAAACGGGGGCTCTATCCACTGAGCCACACCCGCTTCCCAAGCATATCTTTATAACTATACTATTAACTATAGTCCATGGTTTAACTTAGGGTTCACAATTTGTGTTGTGCAGTTCTATGGATTTTTTCTTTTAATTTCTGCTAATAACATGTATGCAACCTAAAATTTCCCCTTTTAACCACATACAAATATATACTAATTCAGTGCTGTTAATTATGTTCACAATGTTGTGATATTATTATTTAAAAAAATATGCTAGATGCAATATAATATCCTCAATTTCAGGGCATTAGGGAAAAACTAGTGAGATCCAAATAAAGACTAGAGTTCAGTCAATAGTAACTGGGAGCTGGGTGAGAGACATATGGGAACTCTGTTCAAGTTTTCTGTAAATCTAAAATTATTCCAAAATAAGAAAGTTTATCAAACTGTCTTACAAAATATATGATAATTGATATTCATTTTACTCTCACAATATCCCTATATGATGTAAACACTGTAATTATTGCCATTTACAGATGAAAAAACTAAGGCATGGAGAACTAAATGAACAACTTGCTCCTGGTTACCAGTCACATTCAGGGTAACAGAACAGGAATGATTGGTAGATTGGGATTTAAATAGAATGCAATAATAAACACATATTGAGTCCCTACTTTGTGGAAGGCCCCAATCTAAGTGCTATATAAGTAGAAAATAATAGGCAGTCTCTGCTCTCGAGGTGGTTACAAGTAGGAAGCCCAAGATCACACAGTGGGAAGGGCAGAATGAGGATAGGAACCCAGCTCCTGACTCAGTAGCCCAGCTCTTAACCCTTGCACCAAACAAATTGGGGTGGGGGTGGGGGAGTGCTGAGTAGAGGTACGTGCAATCCACAGTGCAAGTGCAGAGGCAAAACGGCTCTGCTTGGGGGCTTTGATCTGAGTCTTCAAGGATGGGCAAAATTTGATCTGGAGAGAGAGAAAGGGAAAACCTGGAATGGGTCTTTAAGCCTGGGGTGAGCCACCCTCTCTTTTGTTCCCTTTCCCTATCTCTGACCAGCCCTGAGAACTGGAACGTGCTGTGTACACTTGACTAGTCTGTTTAGCACTTCATGAAAGACAGCAGTTCGTAGCGCACAGAGCATGGATTTGGGGATCAGGCAGCCCGGGTTCAGCAATTGCTCTGCTTTTTATCAATTGTGTGATCCTGAACTTGCCTCTTTGAGCTTGGAAAATGAAGGTAATAATAACCATCTGCCCTGGTTGTTGTGAGGGTTTTATCCCAGTGAGAAATGTGTATAAACTGGGTGCAATGCTGGCTACTTGTAAGGACTAAGTGGTGTCACCTTTGTGTGCCTGGTTCCTTTGTTTTATTCAAAGCTTACAAAATGGACATTGGTTGTGCTGCTAAACATTTCCTAGGAAGGCAGATTCATGTAAATGAAAGAATTGCAGACTTTGAGAGGCTGTGCTACTTACCAGTTGGATGACCTTGCCCAGTTGTTTAAGTCTGTGGCCCTCATTTTTTCACTGTAAAATAAAATCAATTTCATAGAATTGTGGTGATAATCACAAGACAGTGAGTGAAGATGCCTCCTGGATCCATTCAATTAATGTTAGTGCTTGTCATCGTGTCCTGTAATTTTCTGTATGATTCATATTTGACTCATATTAATCTTGACTTCCCCTCAAATTGTGTGTTCTGTGAGAACAGAATTTTAATCTTGTATTTCTTGTATCCCTTTCTCTGGTACTTAGTTTAAGGACATACATAGTAGGTGCTTGCTAAACAGGAGTTGGCCTGCTTTTGGGGAGGGCATCTGTGACATTTAGCTGCATCCAACAGCATTTCCACCCAATCCTGCTCCGCTTAAGGAAATCTCCTTGCGCTGGTGGAGTGAGCAGGAACAAACCTGTGAAATGGTCACTAAGTTTTATTTATTTAACTTATAGGCTTCAGTCTCTAAGACAGCACTGAGGGATTGGGAAGGGAAGGGTAAGAGAAAAAGCCGGGGAAGAGGGGATAAGGAACATCAGATAGTAGTCTTTAGCAACTAAATCAGCTGAGGGAATCCATCCTGCTCTGATTCGTTCTTGCCATAAAAAATATGCCTGCCGTCATCCAGACTTTTCCCAGCCTCCTCCTCAGCCTCGTCCTCTACTGACTTGCGGCGGGCGTTCTGGTAGAGCACGGCACACACGCCCGTGAGCCAGGCGGCCACGGTGCCTGCAGCGAAGATGCAGAAGCCAATGAGCAGGAGGAAGATGTAGTCTTCGTGGTCCAGATGCGTCATGCACATGTAGCGGAGTGGGTTCCCCACTCGGGTGATGGGCCATCCTGCCAGCTCAGGGGGCTCGATGCACGTGGCATTTTGTTCATCTATGAGGAAAAACACAGCAGGCATAGTGCTGAAACAGTTGTTGCTGCAATGGAACACCCAGGTCCCTAAGGACAAAGGGGACCTGAAGAGCCTGTCTGGCCCCTCACTACTCAGTGTGGTCTGTGGACAAGCAGCATTGCATCACCTGGATGTTGTTAGAAATGCAGAATCTCAGGCACCACTCCAGACCTCCTGAAGCAGAATCTGCATCTCAATAAGATCCCCAAGGAAGTGGATGTGCCTCAAGTGATTGGGCTGCTGCCTACCACATGGGAGGTCCCTGGTTTGGTTCCTGGTGCCTCCTAAAAAAGACAGTGAGCTGGTGCGACAGGCAGGCATGGTGAGCTGATGCAACAAGAGACACAAGAAGAAAAACATAATGAGAGACACAGCAAAGCAGGGAGCGGAGGTTCCCGGTGCCTCCTAAAGATGGCGAGCAAGACAACAAGCTGGTACGATGGTCAGGCGCAGCAAACTGATGCAACAAGAGACACAACAAGAGACACAAGAAGGAAAATACAATGAGAAACACAGAAAAGCAGGGAACAGAGGTGGCTCAAGTGATTAGGTGCCTCCCTCCCACATCGGAGGTCCTGGGTTTGGTTCCCAGTGCCTCCTAAAGAAACATGGACAATGAACAGATACAGTGAATGCAAACAACGAGGGGCTGGGGAGAAATAAATAAATAAAATAAATCTTAAAAAAAAAAAGATCCCCAGGTGATTTGTTGCCACATTAGAGTTTGAGAAGTACTGTGCCTAGGCTGCTTCTTGCCCATAGGCTTACCTGCATTCAGGTCACCACATGAAAGTGAGCTTTGCTTCCCAAGATCCCCAAGGAAGGAGACACCACAATACAGAGTGGGAGGCTGGAAACTTAAGTAAGATTGCCATGAAGTGTCGCCACTCCACAGACCTCCTCCTCTGTCCATCATATCTCTCTCCTCCCTCTTCTTCACCCACACCTTTCCCCCTGGGCTTTAGCCCTTTCCCTTTACCTAAGCCTGAGCCCAGGGACCACGAGCGCTCCTAAGGACATCACAACATATTTGGCTTAACTCTGGGAAGGGCAAGATTCCTTGGAAATGCCTACCTGTGTTCTCTTTCTCTCCCTGCTCCCCACCTTCTGCACTACTTCACCCAGGGGAAAGCATTGGGGAGTTCAAGAGAAAGGGACAACCAGTAGGGGAAGCTGCTCTGCTTCTCGGTGGCCATGTTGGTATTTGCTGGCTAATCACGTGACCTATGTGAGTTTTCAGTCCTTTTTAGCAGCTGACCCAGCACCCTGGCTACTTCTCTGCGCACCTCCCCACATCTAGCCCTGGGGACTTCAGGATATAACAAAAAGTGTTCTCTGGGGCCAGACAGACCAGGGTTCACATCTGAGCTCTGCGACTTACTAGTTTTGTAAACTTCTGTAGGATTTCTGATTCTCCCTCTGAATTCCATTTTCTCATCTTACAAGTATAAAGAATGATACCTACCCTCAGGGTAGTCAAGGGGACTAATTGCCACAAGTGGGAAGGCAGGCAGGTTACTGTGCCTGGTGCACAGAGTGCTTAGAGCTTTATCCTTCCTTGGCCCTGCAGTATTCTAGCTCCATACACTCCACCATGCTGATGCCAAGGTGCCTGTGTAGGTGGCCGAGTGAATATATCCAGCTTGTGATAAGCATGAACAAAATCATAAAAGCAGCTATTATTTATTGAGCTCTTACTTCATGGTAAGTGATTTACAAATGTTCTCTCCTTTAATTTTCATGACAACCTTGTTGCACACATTATCATCAGCCTTCTTTTACACATAGGAAGCAAACTCAGAGAGGTTTCCTAACTTGAACGTTTTAGATAACCTGCAATATCTAGACAGGAGACAGAGGACAGTTAGATAAAACTGGGACAGAGCTGTCTGAGCTTGCTTTGTAGAAGTGGGGCACACAAACAGAAGCTAGAGTGGTGAGAAGCTTTCCCTAAACATTAGGACAGGAACTGCCAGACTATGGGACCATGTCAGTATCCTTGGGGATCAAGAAAGTTAGGGAACTCAGGTTTGGACTGGAGCTAGAGGCAGGAGATTTAGAAAAGGGAGGGCAGAACTGAGTTCACTGGGAAAGAGGCAGTTGAGTTTGGGTGGCTAGAAAGAGCTGTCCACACCTGAGTGATGTCTAAGTCATCTCCAAGCTGAACACTATTACCTGAACCTTGCTCCTGCATCAATGTGCCTAAAGTGAAGCCACTTTGTTACTTTCAGGAAGATGGCCTGATGCGTGTGGTGCTGTTGAGGACATGGGCTTGGAGGCAGTTGAGACACAGAGGGGAAGTCCTTGCAGGGATTGTGTCACATCCACTGTTTGCAGTGATTACAGAGGAAGGCAGAGGAAGACGCCCCACTCTACACTGAGCACGTGACAGTGGCCCTCAGGGCTGCCCTGCCGTGCCCAAGAGCTCTTGAGTAGAGGCAAAGGGGTCAGAGCCCATGATCTTCATTTCAGGCTGCTGTGGGGGCAGGAATATAATTATGCCTCTGGGCTTCTTTCCAGTCAGCCTGGTTTGAGGAGCTCTGGGGCTTTGCTCAGGATGCCCAAGAGTGGATCTGGTGAGGTTGGAGGGGATGGCTCCTGGGAGCTCTTCATTAATCAAGAGAAGGCTTGGATCACATGCCAAAACTGCCAGAGACACAGGAATGTACAAATACAGATATATTTGAG
>JAQZBX010111414.1:0-10286 GCA_029593785.1 Cabassous unicinctus
ATCGCCTTTCCTCCAGTTTCCAATAATACTTTCATCATTTACTTCCAAGGCATCATAAAAAGTCTCTTTAGCGTACATATTGCTATCAACAGTTTCTTCAAAGAGATCTAGGCCTTTTCCATCAAGCATTTCACATTCCTCCAAAAAATGCCCCTTACCCATTTATAAAACCGTTCCAACATTTTGGTAATTACAAAAGCACTACCCCACTCCTGGTACCAAATTCTGTATTAGTCAGCCAAAGGGGTGCTAATGTGAAATACCAAGAATGGGTTGGTCTTTATAAAGGGTATTTATTTGGGGTAGAAGTCCACAGTTACCAGGCCATAAAGCATAAGTTTCTTCCCTAACCAAAGTCCATTGTCACGTGTTGGAGCAAGACAGCTGCTGACATTTGCCCAGGGTTCAGGATTCTTGGGTTCCTCTCTTCCTGGGGCTGCGTTTCTCTCAGGGCTTAGCTCCTGTTTCCTCCACAAGGTCAGCTGTAGGCGATCAGGTGAACGGCTAGCTTCTCTTCTCCTGGGGCCTTTTTCCCAACATCAAGGCTGCTTTGCAAAGATTGCTTCTTCTCTGTTCTTTGCCTTGCCTTTTATATTCGATTCCCCACCCACCAAGGGGTGGGGCTCAACACCCTACTGCCGTGGCCCAGTCAACGCCCTAATCATAACTTAATCATGCCCAGATTAACAGATCAGTTTACAAGCATGATCCAATTATATTTTTGGAATTCATAATTACATTAAATTGGCCAATGGTTACAGGAGTCGAGGTGGCCAGCTTCCCACATACGAGGTCCAGGGTTCAATCCCTGACCCCAGTACCTCAAAAAAAAAAAAAAAAGCAAACAAAAAAACTAACTATGAATAGAAGTATGCTTTTTACTATTAAAAGAAATCTCTATTTCAAGACAATAGTCAATCTCTGATGAACATAATAAGTAAAGAAATTTATAATAATATAGCAAGGGGGAAAAAGACTTATTTCTTATGGTATATTCTCTGTACTATTTGAGTTTAATCACAAGGATGCTTCATTTTTATAATTTTTAAAACTATTTAAAATAAAAATAGCATTGGCCTAATGTAATTTCTGTACTTTATATTCTAATACTTTTTTTTAATTTTTTTTTATTCTAATACTTTTTATTGCCATTTTAACCATATAGAAGTATACAGTTCAGTGCCATTCATTACAGTCACAATGCTATATAACCATCACCACCATCCATTTCCAAAATTTTTCACCACCCCAAATGGAACACTCTGTACCCATTAAACACTAACTCCTCTTCCTAATGCTTTTAACACTTGTGAGGCACGGCAATCCTAAATCACAAAGGGTCATGACTTAGACCATCTGTGACCACCCTTCACATACTATACACTAGAATTCAGAGTTAAGGGGGAACAATTTAGGAACCGTCTGAAGAGGAATGTTTTTTAAACTGATTAATGACATGGTAGATTCCTGGAATCAGAGAAGTTATTCATTCTCTCTGGAGATTCTTTAAAAACTCAAATCAATTTCTGGTGCTCTTTATTACTAGCCAAAAACCGGGCAACCCTAATGAATGGATAAGCTGTGGTACATGCAAACAGTGGCACTCTATACAGCAACAAGAAAGAACTAACTACTTACATTCAACATGAATGCATCTCATAACAGAGTACACAGTGCGCAATTCCATTTATATAAAGTTCAAGAGGCTATAGTACTAGAAAGCCAGTTCAAGAGTCAGTATTTATCAGAAGGGTGGTGGTAAAACACTGGTGATGCTCTTTTAGTTGGATGGGAGCTGGTTGCATCAGTGAGCTCAATTTGTGAAAATTCATCCGGCTGTACACTTTTCCCTACATATGTTATGCTTCAATAAAAATTTTACTTAAAAAAAAATTGCTGCTCCTAAGAAGCTTACATTCACCATCAGACTTTCCAGGACAAAGGCATACCCATACTCTAATTTAAATTAAGAAATCATCTGGTGTGCAAGTTATCATGACGTCCTACTTTTGGAGTTGGGTGATATCTTCACCGGGTTGGTGATGGTTAATTTCATGTGATGTGTCAACTTGGCTAGTTTATCGTGGCTAGTTTGCTCAAGCAAGCTCCGGCCTGACTGTTACAGTGAAGGTATTTCATAAGATGGATTTGCATCTATAAACAGTTGACTGTATCTACTGCTGACTGTATCTACAATCAATAAAGGAGACTGTCCTCAGCAATGAGGGGAACCTCTTCATCCAGTCAGTTGGATGTCTTCAAGCAAGAACTGAGGATTTCAGCAGTCAGAAGAATTTGTGCCTTTACTTCAGCCAACCAGCTTCTCCTGGGGACTCTAATTTCACTTTCATCAGTTTCCAATTTGTGGCCTGCCCTATGGAATTCAGACTTGCCAAGCCCCACAGCTGTATGAGTCAGTCACTATAATAAAAAACCCCTTTACACACACTCTCACACACACACACATATCCTGACAGTTCTGTTTCTCTGGAGAACCCTAATACTGGGTCCATTAAATTATACTAAAAAAAAAAATCATCTGGTGGTGGAAATTGGTAACCATGGGCAGGGGGTGGTAGAAAAGAGGGAATTACAGCTTAATGGGTGAGTAGTATCTACTTGAGGAAATGAAAAAGGAGGGGTGATAGATGTCTGTGAAAGCAGCACAATATTGTGAATATTATAACTACTAAGTTGTATACTTGAATGTGGTTAAAATGGGAAATTTTGTGCTCCATATCAATTACGGCAATGAAAACTTGAAAAAAAAAAAACAGAAAGTAAGGACATAAAATGTAAAATCAGGGTGTTTTTCAGTCAGTTACTTTTTACAGTGAAAATAAAATAGTCTTTATATAGGAGGGTTCTAAAGAGAAAATAAAACAAGTTCATGGATTAAAAATGAAGTCATATGGTAAAACATAACATATCCTAGGTTTTCAGAGCTTGGCAAGATTAGGATGGTAGGAGAAAGAGAAGACTCTCAAGTTGGGACTCGTGGGGAAAGACAAGCTCATCTGTACATTCCCTCTCTCGTTTTTAGCCTCTCCAACCCGAGTCTTCCCAAATTAAAAGAAATCACCTGGAAACTTACTAATGAAATTAAAATGTTACATTAGAAACTATGCACTTAATGCAAAAGAAAGCAGTAAAGGAGGAACAGAGGAACAAAGGATTTGAGACGTAGAACAATAAGTAAAATGGAAGGCGTAAATCCAACTATATCAATAATGACATTAAGTGTGAATGGATTGAAAAATTCAATCAAAAGGATTCCAAAAGAGATTGTCACACTGGATTTGAGGGGGAAAAAAAGATTCCACTATATGCAATCTACAGGAGACACAACTTAAGATTCAAAGAAACAAAGAGATTAAAAGTAAAAAGATGGGAAAAGGGAAGCGGATGTGGCTCAAACGATAGGGCTCCCGTTTACCATACGGGAGGCCCCGGGTTTGCTTCCTGGGGCCTCCTGGTGAAGGCAAGGCAGCCCGCACGGCACGGTGAGCTGACGCAGCAAGACGTCACAACAAAGGGAGACAAGCAGACACAGAAAAACGCACAGCAAATGGACACAGCGAGCACAAGCAGCAAGGGGGGGAGAAAGAAAGGAAAGAAAGGAAAGAAAGGAAGGAAGGAAGGAAGAGAGAGAGAGAGAAAGAAAGAAAGAGAGAAAGAAAGAAAGATGGGAAAAGACTGATCCCTAAGAAAGCTGAAAGAGGCAATATTATTATCAGACAAATAAGACTTTAAAACAAAAAATGTTATCAGAGATAAAGAGACACTTTCATAATGAAAGGGTCAATCCATCAGGAAGATATAACAATTGTAAACATAAATGCACATAATAACAGAGCACCAAAATACATGAAGCCAAAACAAAGAGAAAAGAAAGAGACAGTTCAACAATGTTATAGAGGCTTCAACACCCCACTTTAAATAAAGAATAAAACAACTAGGCAGAAGAGCAAGAAATAGAAGACTTAACACCATAAACAAACTAGATCTAAAGGACATATATGGATCACTCTACTAAACAACAGGAGAATATAGTATTCTTAAGTGTACATGGAACATTCACCAGGACAAACCACATACTAGACCAAAAAATTAATCCCAGTAAATTTAAAAGGATAGAAATAATACAGAGTATGCTCTCTAACTATAATGAAATGAAATCAGAAATCAGTAACAGTAAGAAATTCGGAAACTCACAAATATGTGAATTTAAACAAAATACACACCTAAATAATCAATGAGTCACAAAAGAAATCATTAGGAAAATTGGAAAAAACTTTAAGATGAATGAAAATGAAGACACAACACACCAAAATTTATGGGATTCATTGAAAGCAGTGCTTAGTGGGAAATTTATATATGAGTAAATGCCTATATTAAGAAAGAAGAAAGATCTCAAATCAATAACCTAACTTTCCACCTTATAACAGTGGAAAAAAGAGCAGACTAAACCATAAGGAAGCAGAAAGAAGGAAATTAATGAAATAGAAAACAGAGAAACAACAAAACTAAAACTCAGTTCTTTGAAAAGATCTACAAAATTGGCAAACTTAGCCAAGATACCAAGAAAAAAAGAGAGAAGACCCAAATTACTGGAATCAGGTATGAAAGAAGGATGTTACTACTGACCTTACAGAAATAAAAAGGATTGTAAAGGAATACTATGAACAATTGTATGTCAATAAATGAGATGACTCAGTTGAAGTGGACATATGTCTAGAAAGACAGACAACCAAAACTGACTTTAAAAGAAAGAGAGGTCTTCCAGGGAAGATGGCAGAGTAAGGAGCTCCAAGGCTCAGTCCTTCCACGAAAACAACTACTCAACAGGCAGGAACTGTCTGAAACAACTGTTTTGAAACTCCAGAGTCCAGAACAACACTGTACAGCATCCGGGGAAGAACAAGAGGAGGAGGCAGATAAATTACTGGAACGACCTGTAAACTGCTCTCTCCACGTGGTGGCTACCTCACGGCAGGCTGTCACAGGGTCCAGTCCCTGGCCAGTGGCTGGTGACAGAAAGATACGTTTAAAAAGACGCTTTTCCCCAAGGACAGGGTTGTGCACAGCTGATCACTGATCAGTTTTTTGTTTTGTTTTTTTAAGATTTATTTTTATTTATTCCCGACCCCTTGTTGTTTGCGCCTGCTATCTGCTCTCTATGTCTGTTCATTGTGTGCTCCTCTGTGCCTGCTCATCTTCTTTTTAGGAGGCACCGGAAACCGAACCCAGGACCTCGCATGTGGGAGGGAGGCATCTAATCACTTTAGCCACCTCGGCTCCCTGTTTGTTGTATCTCTCATTGTGTTTCCTCATTGTGTCATCTCGTGGCATCATCTTATTGGTCAGCTTGCTGCACCAGCCATCACGTCAGCTCGCTGTCTTGCTCGTGTTCTTTAGGAGGTACTGGGAACCAAACCCAGGACCCCCACCCCACCCACCCACCCCCATGTGGTAGGCAGGCGCCCAACTGCTTGACCCACATCCACTTGCCTGATCACACTTTTTTTGATTAGCTAATTTTTGATTAGCTAAATCTTGGGTCCTAGCTCTGAGGGCAGCTACTGTTTCAATCCACCCTGAACAAAGGCAGCAGTAGCCATTGTTTCAACCCTGCCCAGGACAGTGGAGATTTAAAGGCACAGAGCTTTCTCAGGACTGCAGAGGAAAGTTAGCTAGGGGCTGCATTTGCTGGACAAGGCAGGGAAGTTCAGCTTTGGAGAGCCATCAGAAGTTTTCAGCACCCTTCCTGACCCCCTCACAAGGCACTCTGGAGTCGGTCTGTGCCCCCTTTGTGGGTCCCTGGCCCTAGCGGGGAAAGACCAAACTGGGAAAGTCCTCCCCAAGGTGACTTTCCTCCCAAAATTTGGCTCCAGGCAAAACCAGCATGAGATAATCAAAGGAGTGTAAAACACTACAGAGATGGACAATCTGAGACAAAGGCCTGCTAGCTTCCATAACCAGGAGCGGGAGGTTTGTTCCCTGGTAAACAGTGAGGACAACCAAACTCCTATCAACAGGGGAACTCCAAAATAACTAACAAGCAAAAGCCCAGGACAAGACAGAGGCCTAGTAAGACAGGGAAAACCCTGCACAGTGTATTCACCTTGGGCAGACCTTCCTGACAGAGTGGCTAAAGCTCAAGAAAATCTGTCTTATCACCAGCTGGTTACAAACTCAAGAAACAGACATCCTGGGGAGTAAATACCAGAACTAACATTTTAAAATATTAAAATATACAGGGTGGAGAGCTGTGGAGCTGCCGCCAGGTCTGCTTTTTGGTCCACACTGCACACCTAGCGTCTGCCAATGCCATGGGAGTACAGGTGGAGACCACCTCCCCTGGAGACAGGCGCACCTTCCCAAAGCGTGGCCAGACCTGCGTGGTACACTACTCAGGGAAGCTTGAAGATGGAAAGAAACTTGATTCCTCTCAGGACAGAAACAAGCTCTCTCTTTCAGTTGACGCTAGGCAAGCAGGAGGTGAGGCTAGGAAGAAGGGGTTCCCTGGATGAGCATGGGTTAGACAGCCAAACTGACTATCTCCCCAGACGATGCCTAAAGTGCCACTGGGCCCCCACGCATCATCCCACCATACGCCACTTGTCTTTGACGTGGAGCTTCTCAAACTGGAATGACAGGAATGGCCTCCTCCCTCCACCCCCTGTACTTGGATCTGTCATGGAGGGATCTGGCACGCCCAGACACATGCGTGTGAATCAATACGAAGATGTTCCACTACACTTTTTATATAAACATCTGCCCAGACTGAATGTGTTCTGTCACTCAGTTTTGCTTCTGACATCTCCCATTTCCTCTTCCCCTTTCTCCTCAAAAAGTGTTGACTTAAACAATTTGCCATACACCTCAAATTACTCATTTTTTGTTTTGGTTTTGGGGTGGAGACACTGTTTTAGTCTTTTATATCTAGGTTTCCAGTTAAATACATGTTCAGGTATTAACAGCACAATCAGTAGGTTAACTTTGGAGTAGGGACTGGTGTTTGGGGCAAGAGGGTGCAAGAACCTTTAGTATTTTTTTGGATGAAATGTTTTCTATTATATATTGAACATTTTTGCTGCTGCACTGCAAAGCTATAGCAGATCTGAGGCACTACTGAGGGCTGAGTCTGCAAACTGAAAGATGTCCTTGGGCTGGATTAAAACCTACCCAAAGGTGAAGTGGGAAAGGGGAGAGCCTTGGCCTCCACCAGCCCCACCTTTTTCTCCCCTCAAATCCTCTGCCTTCTGAGAGCAGTTTTCACTGCAGAGTTAAGACACTACAGGGCTCTGTCCCTGGGTCAGCAGGGACCTCTAAAGCCTTTTTCATGGCCTGGCTTATTTTTTTTCTCCATATTGTAGTTTTTCTAATGGATTTTCAGGACTTTCGTAAACTCTCATAGCTGTCAAAGCTCCACCAGTTCCTAAATTTTAAGAACTTTAATCGGAAGTGTCAATTGAAGGTGCTGTTTGTAGACACCACCCAATGAAAGCCCAGCTGTCTGACAAATCCTTGCGTGTTCCCTTAAGAAAACGATGCTGGTCATCACAGTTTCAGCATCTCCTGTTTTTTAATGCTCCGTCCCCACTGCTGATCTCAAAGTCCCCTGGCTTTTCCTTCCCCATCTCACCCCTTTGCTGACTTGTGTAGTGATTTGGTGAGAGAAATTGTTGCTGCCCCAACCTCCCATCTCCTACACCACATATGAGTTATGAGTTATTACTGCAATAAAAGTGCTTTATGGGGTGCTGGCTTTTCTCAACAACAACAAAAAAAGTACAGGGTGAACAAAAGAGTACAAGACAAAGAAGCAGGAAATGATGACCTATCCAAAGGAATAAGATAAAAATGTAGAAAACACCAACAAAGAAGACGAGAACATGGACATACTGAACAAAGCCTTTTTAAAACATGATCTTAAAAATGCTCAAGAAGATGAAGGAATGTACACAGAAAGAACTACAGAGTAACAGGAAAACAATGAATGAACAATATGAGAGCCTATGTAAAGAGAGAGAAATTTTAAACAGGAAATAAACAGAAGTGCTGGAGTTGAAGACCACAATAACTGAATTGAAAAATGCCCAGGAGGGTTTCAAGAGCAGACTGGAACTGGCAGAAGGAAGAAATTAGTGAACTAGAAGACAAGACACTTGAAATGAGTTAGAGGAGCAGAAGGAAAAAAAAAATAAAAAATATATATATATATAAATATATAAAGCAAAAAGCGTCTAAGAGAGCTCTGGGACACCATATATACGTAATGGGAGTCAATGAAGGAGAAGAAAGAGAAAAAGGGGCAGAAGGAAGAGTCAAAGAAATAAAGACAGAGAATTTCCCAAACTCAGCAAAAGGCAAGAATATGCACATCCAAGAAGCTCAGAGAACACCAAACAGGAAAAACATGAAGAAAACCACACCCCATCGTATGCTGATTACATAATCAAATACAAAAGACAAGGAGAGAGTCCTGAGAGCCGCCAGAGAAAAGGAACATGTTACAGATAAGGGAGTTCCAATGAGATTGAGAGCCGATTTCTCATAGAAACCATGAAGGCAAGAGAAGAGTGGGTTGAAATACTTAAAGTGCTGAAGGAAAACAACTGCCAGCTAAGAATTTTATATCCAGCGAGACTCTCTTTCAAAATTGAGGGAAAGAATACGACATGCCCAGATAAAAGCTGAGGGAGCACATCACCACTAGACCTGCCCTATAAGCAATGCTAAAGGAAACTCTTCAGACTCAAATGAAAAAATACCAGACAATGGTTCAAAGCAGCATAAAAAAATAAAGAGCTGCCATAAAGGTAATCATTCGGATAATTAAAAGTGTCAGTATTATTGTACCGTATTGTTTGGTATGTAACTCTACTTCTTACTTCCTTCAGGCTAAAATTTAACATCCTAAATATTAACAATTATATTTGGTTTGAAACCAACTTTACTTCAAGGGCATGCACATAAATTCTCCTATACTCCTCTGTTCCCCCACCATTTTTTGGGTACTTGTTACCACTTATATCTTTTTTCATCATATGTCCAAAATACTTAAAAGTCAAAGATATGAGTAGGTTGATGGTGAAAGGATGGAAAAAAATATACCATGCAAGTAGTAACCAAAAGAGAGCTGGGGTGGCTATACTAATATCAGATAAAATAGACTTTAAGTCAAAAATTGTTAAGAGGAACAAACACAGTCATTACATACTGATAAAGAGGACAATTCAATAGGAAGATGTAACAATTATGAATACATATGCACTTAACTGCAGAGCCCCAAAATATATGAAGCAAATATCGACAGATTTGAAGGCAGAAACGGATGGTTCTACATAAATAGTAGGAGAATTTCACACTCCACTCTCAACAATGGATAGAATGTGTAGTCAGAAGATCACTAAGGAAGTACAGGACTTGAATGATGCTCTAAACCAGCTAGACCTACAGACACAGAACACTACACCCAATGAGAACAGAACACACATTCCTCTCGAGTGCCCGTGGATCATACTCCAGGACAGACCATATGTTGAGACACAAAACAAGTTTCAATAAATTAAAAAACACTGAAATCATAACAGTGTATATTTTCTGACCACGACGGAATGAAGCTAGAAATCTATAACAGCTGTAAATATTCTCGCTGTCCTGATGTTGTGATAATCAGGTAGGCTAAACATTTGCTGAATTAGAAACCATACATGTGTCCCCAGATCTAGTTTTTCTCCCTAGGTCTGGTTTCTGGAACGCTGGTGATAAACTAAGCCTGATTTATTATATGACCATGCTGTATGGGAAATGACTGTAACTCTAGGTATCTTTGGTCAACCTTAAGAGATATAGCAGGGAGGTGGATGTGGCTCAAATGGCTGGGCGTCTGTCTCCCAAATGGAGTGACCTGGGTTCGGTCCCCGGGACCTCCCCGTAAAAAGAAAAAAAAGAAGGCGCGTGGGCCACCAGGCCCTGTCCGCGGATGTGCCACCAGGCCCCAAGAGCAGGTGAGCCACCAGAGCAGGTGAGCCACCAGGCCATGCAAGCCACGCAGCAAGATGATGACGTAACAGGAGTGACACAAGGGAGAGCCAAGACAAAACTCGCTGAAAAACCAGGAACTAAGGTGGCTCAGGCAGTAGGACGCCTCTCTCCCTCATTGGAGGTTCCGAGGATCGAATCCCAGTGAAGACAGGAGAAGGATGAGAAGAGAGGGCAGGAAACGGATACAGAGTCGCCCAGCGAATGGACACAAAAACAGCAAAAACGGGGGGGGG
>JAQZBX010111415.1:0-10288 GCA_029593785.1 Cabassous unicinctus
GCTTCCCAAAGTTTTTAATTTCTATTATATTTTTCAGTTCTTGAGATTTCTACTTGGTTCCTTTTTAATACTATTCTCTATTTTATCTATTTTCTTGAATATATTAATCACAATTATTTTCAAGTCTGTGTGTGATAATTGAGTCATCTGGGGGTGTGTGTGTGTCTCTTTCCATTGTCTTATTTTCTCTTGGTCCTCTTTCTTGGTATGCTTAATATTTAATTGCATGCTGGACACTGTTCATAAAAAAATTATAAAGGATCTATGTTATCTTCCTTTAGCAAGAATTCACCTATCCTGTCGCGGACAGATACGTGAAGATACCTTAACATAATAAAGGACTGAGGTGGTTCAAGGCTGGGTTTTTATAAGTCTTATTCTACCTCTAAGTTTCCACTCCTAGGGTATCTTCCTCAAGTGGTATTAACCAAGGGCCTGGGATGTTTCCTTGTACCCCTCCTTCTCACTGAAGTCCTAAATTCCAACTGCTCCATCAACAGGAGACTGCTAAAAGTTTGGTTGTGTTTTTCAGAGGCTTTCTGTTTAGCTTCTTAAGTATCTTGTCCTTGAAGCTTAAGGATTCAGCAAGCATATCTCTTTAGGAGAAAACTCAAGAGTATCTAGCTCATTTCTCTGTGGCTCCCTTTTCTCCCAAATCTTGGCTCCTAAAGTCCTGGTTGTCTCGGCAGACAGAATAGCAACTTTTGTCTTTTCAGCCCTGTGAAGTTGCTAGAAACTCTGCAAGCTTCTCTGCGTCTTAGCTAAGGTCCTCTGCTCAGATTCTCAGCCTCTCACCCTGCACCAAGAATCAGTAAATACCCCTAGAGGAAAAGATATTGGCAGAATTTTGGCTTATCAGTCTGCAGTTCCCTTCTCCATAGGTTCTTGGCCCTTCAAGTCCTGATTGCCTCAACAGCTCTCCAAAGTCTTCCAATAAGTGTTGTTTATATCTTATCTGGATTTTCTAGATATTTTTTGGTAGGAACACTGGTCTACCACAAACTATACCATCAGAGCCAGAAAGTTCCCTACTACTATTATTTCTTGGTAGGACTCCTTTGAGTAATGAGATTTGAACAGCTCCACAAATATATCCCACCAGTATGATTTTTTTTAAAATTCAGGTCCCACTTATGTGAATTCCATCTATTAATAAAGGTTCAGCTCAAGTAAATAGTGAATATGAGTATTATGTAAATTACAAAGCTCTATACAAATATATGACCTATTTCTTTTAGAGAGCCTTTTCTGATTACCCTCAGCTCAGTGATCGGTCCCTTATCTGAACTCATCTATCTTGGAATCCTTCTTGAGTGTCTATAAAAAGTAGATGCTCATGATTAAAATATATAAAATACAACCAATAAATAGAGCACTGTTAATACTTACATGTTTCCATTCATGTAGATAAGGAAGATATATCTTCCCATTTGCATCAACATGCTTTCCTGTTTTAATAGTCATTGAACTAGTAGGCTTAACAAAACAGATAGGGGGATTATATGGGTATGTGTCCAATAACCACAGGCATATTGGAATATTGTACGTATTACCTGAGAGAGAAAGAGAAACTTCAGTTACTCTATTTTTATTATTTTTCAGTAATAGCTTAATAGTTAAGAGAGAGCTATCACTAAACTATACTTGAAAAAAAAAAAAAAAATCACCACAAACATTTTAGGGAATTATATTCTCCTGTTTCAAGTTCATTTGAGATCAGTTTCTCAAATTTTCAGTTTGTAAAATACATCAGCACGATTCAGGAGCTAATTGATCACTACTCTGCCAGTGTCTGCTTGCAGCTATAAAAACATCTTTAAAAATTACCTTTAGACCCAATCCATTCTATTTTTTTAATTTTTTTTAGGTACCAGGGCTGGGGATTGAACCCGGGACCTCGTACATGGGAAGCCGGCACTCAACCACTGAGCCACATAGGCTTCCCTGAGGTGGTTTTTTTGTTTGGTTTGCTTGTTGTTTGTTTTTGTTTTTTCAGGAGGCACTGGGAACTGAACCCGGACCTCCCATGTGGGAGGCGGGTACTCAACCGCTTGAGCCATATCCACTCGTGCCAATCCATTCTGTAATATTTGACTCTTGTTATTTTGGTTAGTAAGGTTAGCTGGGAAGGAATATAGAGGGGAGGGAGACCATGGATTAAAGTGCCATACCAGAAAGTGATCTAATAAGCAAGACTTACAATTCCATTGCCAAAAGCCAGCCTGTAAGACCCAATCCAATTGTGAAACAGATGCTGACTGGTGGCCACAGAATGACCAATGCATAAGGCATTTTCAAAGGTCATTATTCAGAACCAATGATGTAGTGCAAGAATCAATGATGTGTTAACAGAATATCTCTCAGTTAAGAAATCTGGCTATATTCAAAGAGAACAGCATTTCAAATGCTCCAATAGAATTAACATACTGAATATAAATTATGGCCTTTTCTTACTATGTTCAAAGTCCAATTCCCCAAATAACCATTTGACCCACTTAACATAATTCAGATATATTTTCCACTTTAGAAACGGTTTCATTACATGTAAGTATGTAGACATCTTATGTGTATGTACTGTTGGACAGATGGATTGGGTCTTATAGGCTGGCTTTTGGCAATGGAATTGTAAGTCTTGCTTATTAGATCACATTCTTTTTGTTTTGCTTTGTTTTGTTTTGTTTTTTTGAGGTACCAGGGCTGGGGACTGAACCTGGGACCTCATAAGTCAGAAGCTGGCACTGAACCACTGGGCCACATCGGCTTCTCTGAGTTGGTTTTGTTTGTTTTGCTCATTGTTTGTTTCTGTTTTCTTTAGGAGGCACTGGGAACCAAACCCGGGACCTCCCATGTGGGAGGTGGGTACTCAGCTGCTTGAACCACATCCGCTCCTGATCACTTTCTGATATGACACTTTAATCCATGGTCTTTCTCCCTTCTAATGTCCCTTTCCCAAGTAAAGTTGAGGAACTTTGGATTCTTTTCCTTAAATACTTCTAAAATGAAAATAAGAAAGTCCCAATAGAGTATATCCTAATACATTAAACATACGATTATTCTCACTATCCGGTATTCTTTGCTTTGTGAAAATGAAGAATTCCCCAGAGTTACTTAGTTTGGGGAACTATGCTATATGAGGAATGCATGGGGAAACTGAGAAAGTTTAGTTAAGATAAAATTAAGGGGATATATAATAAATGTGTTTAATTATGTCTCCTAGAGCTTCCTGTCCCTCCACATATACCTAGTTCCCTCATCGGAGTTTATTTTCAGAGGGCAAAGTCAATAATTTGGGATTTTCACTCAGTCCTCCCTAAACTTATACTTTCTTTATACAATGCTGATGCTCAATAAGTGTTTTTTCCCTCTGCCTGGAATGTTCATCCTCTTATGAATGGCTAACTCATCTTTTAATACCAAGCTTAAAAGTCCTTTCGTCTGTGATCTTCCCATGTGGCCTTTTTCTCCTTTGTAATTTCATAGTACCTTTATATGTTATCAGACTATAGCAGTTATAGAATATTGTAAATATCTACTGATTCCCTCTGCCTCCCCTACTAATGTAAGTTCTTCCAGAGGAAGTGCATCCTTTATTCACCTTTGTATCCAAAGCCCCTATCCCTATGTCTCATGCTTACCAGGTATGTGTGAAAATCAATGGATAAGAAATAAGAACACAGGTCTTACCTGATCACAAGAAAGAATTATCTAATGAACAGAGCTTCTAAAAACAGAAGTCTCTCATGAAGCTGAATGCTCCCTTATCACTGTACTTATAGAAGTTGGATGATGGGCTAACATGAGATAATTATTCATCATCATCATCACCATCACTACAACCATAAATAACTACTTATTTTTGTTGTCTGCTTATTATATACCAGCCTTTTACACATTATCTCAATGAATTCTCATTTCCTCCGAGTTAGCTATTATTATTCAAATGTTAAAGAAGACCACGGTCACAAAACTAGTAGACAGAGCAACAACTCAAACCTAACAATGTCTTGACTTTCAAGCTTCTATAACAACTTTCTAATGTTATAAAAGTCTGAATGGGGTGGGAGGCTGAACTAGGAGACTTATAAGGTTCCTCCGATTCTATGAAATATCAAACTCCTCCACTGTACTCAGGCATTTGTTTGTTTGTACATCTTGGTAAGGAAGGGAAAAAAAGCTGGCAATGTTAGGTGCTGCTACCAAATGAAGATAAACTAGAAGTTAAAATCTCTAGGTCATTGTGAAAGGCATGAAAAAGTAGGTTTAATTTACTTATAACTACTTGGCAAAATATTACTGTGTAAAACAAAATGCATCTATAATGGAAACATAAATGACATTAAGACATTTACCTCTATAAGGCACAGGAATTGTTCCAGTGAGGTTCATTAGCTCCCTGGAACTACCATCATTAAAAACTGAAAGGAAAAAACATCAATTTAATCAATGATCATTTTCAAAGATACTCCTCTATAAGTTATTCCTTCAGACACACTGGTTAAAATTCATTATCATCCTTGAAAGGGGATAACTTATTTGTCCAATAACAAAGTATCCTTTGTTGATTCACTCAATAGGATCAGCTTTTGAATAAGTAAAGAAAAGATGCTTTGAGTTACTTGGAAAAATGGATGTGAGTGCTACTTTTCCAGTATTTATGAGCTCTGGGGCCCCAACTAACATGATTATAAAATTATTCAAAAATCACTATCAAATGATACTAAATGTTAACCTAATATCATTTTATTTTAGGTTCGCCAAACCTTTATTTCCACTCACTGTCATTTTCAATCCCAATGTAGTCTCAAGCCACAGTATTAGACAAAAAAAAAAAAGTTTTCACAATTAAATATAGACATCTTCTTTTAACACAAGCATTTCTTATATCATTTTTCTATCTATAATTGTTTGATGAGTTAGGATGCATAATTTGCATTACATGGATTATTTGTAACAATGATTTGGTATTAACACTGTATCACATAGGGAAAAGGTTGTAATAGGCAGCACAGAACATAGCACTGCACTCTTGGCCTCAGTTATTTTAGTTACTGCTAACAATTGTAAATTGTACTGTAATTCTATCCCGATTTTGTGATTTTTTAAAAAAAACCCACCTTATTTGAATTTGCAGCTTTCTTTACCCTAACAGCAGATTTTGATAATGGTTTAGACTTGGTCTAGTTATACAGAGCTAGACAAGACTTGTTCAATGATGTTGGAGTCTTTGTCAGTTTTGGTCAACACATTTATTCTTTTAGCACATAGTAAAAACACACACTCAGTAAAGTTCTAGCCCTTATCACTTTTTTTTTCAATAAGCAATTTTTTTCATTAACTCTAATTTTGGTAATAGGAGTTTTTCTCTGAAATCTACATACCATACTACAGCATAATACCTTATTCTAATTTAACAATGTGGATGGGTATAAGATAGGTTGAAATAATGGGGAATCATGCCCTAGGTTTGGGAGGACTTCTGTTTCATGTGTCTGTTGTTCAGGAAATGCAGATTTGATTGTCCCACTATTGCCTCTCACCTCTCTTCATCAGACTCTTAATGTTTTGAAAGCCTTAGAAGTGGGTGGAGTTTAGAGCCTCAGATTCAGCTACCAAATTCAGTTCCTTGCCCTCAGTGCCAAGGGTCTCCTACTGGTCAGGAGGTAGCAAGGATTTTCCCTTAGGTTGGGCACATTAGATATTTTCAAGGAAAGAGAGGTAGAGGGATTATGTTAGGCATGGTGGGAACACAAAAGACTATTAAAAAAATCAACAAACAAAAACAGCAACTTTAGGTATTGCCATTTCTTACTTAAATTCCAACTTTATTTTGTGTCAAATAAAAACTGGACACAAATTGCTACCTACCTACCCCACAGAATTAAGGACCATATTAGAAAATGTTTTCTTCATCTATAAAATGAAAGGGATACTTCAGAGTATAGCTTCACAAAATGTTTCCTGAGAATATTGAGATGCTCTGGGGAGAAAAGGCATCAATAGTTAAATAATTCTAGGATATACTACACAATATATACTCTCTTCTCTCCCCTCCTGGTGATGCACAACCATTAGCATATTATAGAATCTGAGAAATCCTGCTGCAAAGAAACCTATTTTATTTTAATTCAGAATTGTTCAAACTTAACCACAGAACTTTTTCAAGCAACATTCTCCCTCTCCCTCTCCCTTTCCTTCTCCGTCTCTCTCTCTCTCTCTTTCTTTCTATCTATGTATCTATCAGGAGGTACTGGGTATTGAACCCAGGACCTCATACATGGGAAGCAGGCGCTCAACCACTGAGCTATATCGGCTCCCCTACAGTAATTTTAGAAACAACTGAACAAATATATGATGTTATTATTAGAACCTGTAATTTCCTCTAAACTCAAAACTCTTATTAGGAGGAGGTTCAGTCCTGCAACTGTAAACTAATAAATTTAAAAGAAAAAATGGAAACCCCCAACTTTAGCAAAAACTGTAAACTCAAAGTGTAGTAACTGATATTTTTATTGCATAAAAACTCACCATAAGAATCCAATACAGGTTTGAGATCTTTGTACAGCGTAATAACATTGACAGTTTCACGTACAGTTAGGTCTCTGTATTTGTACTGAAAAGCAAAATCACATAAGAATTTAGCTGAAAAAAATTGCACATATTTTACTGCCAGATTAATTTTCTTTAAAATCTTGTTTTCTTCATTGCACTCTTTTTAAAAAAAAAATTATTTTGAAATAATTTGAAACTTACAGGACAGTTGCAAAAATAATACAAAACCCATACAGAGAACTCCAACCTACCCCTCCCCTCCAGGTACCCAGATCATCATCAACTTTTAATATTTTGCCACGTGTGCCCTCCCTGCCTCCTTCCCTCCCTTTCTTACTATCAATCAGTCTATTTTCTAAACATTTGTGAGTAGGCTATATATATCATGCTCCTTGAACACTTACTACTTCCATGTATATTTCCTAAGAAAAAGGACATTCACTATGTAACCACCTTGAGTACAGTTATACCAAGCTCAAAAAATTTAACACTGATATAAAGCTTACAGTCTATATTCCAATTTTTTCATATCGTAGTATTCTTCTTAAAAGTTCAATTGTTTTCACCAATCATTAACATTTGGACCTTAGTCCCAAAGAACTTCCATAACTTTCTCTCCTGTCACCTACTGAATCCTATATTGAAGTTACTCATCTCCACTCTAGCTCTACTGTCTAACTGAATAGGCCCTCCACTAAATCAAGCATTAACTTTCTCAAAGATTTAGCTTACATCTCCCTCTTCTTAATAAATCCTTTTCCAGACTTGCCTTTGGCCCATAATGATCTCTCCCTTTCCTCTAAATTCTAGCATTTATTGTCAATACCAATTATTTTAGAATTTATCATTTGCTGTCTTGTATTTTCACATCTCTGCCTTGTACCACTCCACTCCCAGAAAAGTAATAACCTGGTTTACACACACCCAGCAGGAGATTAGAGGACCAGGAGATTAGGTATCCCTATCTGATCACCATGCATTTGAAGCTCATCAGTTGACAAGCTCCACTCATGCAAACAAAGCCTTCAATCAACTTTTAGGGCTTCTCTCTTAGAGACCAAAACAAACAGAAAAGAAGGAACTCAGAAGAGACAGATAATCCAAAGAGCAGAATAAAACTTCAAAAATAATTAAAATTAATAACCTCAAGAAGGAAGAAACAATATTGTCTTATAAAACAAGAACACTCAGAAACAATAAAGAAATCTTGGATGTAAGAAAATGGAGAGCAGAAACAAAACACTAAATAGAAGCATTAGAATATAAAGTAAAAAAAATAAAAAAAACTCTCAGAGACCAACACAAAAAGACAAAATGATTGATAATACAGGAAAAAAATACAAGAAATATTAGGGAATAAGTCCAGGAGGCTTATTTAAAGGCATCTCAAGTATTTCTTGCCCCACTCTGTCCTACAGCACGGAATTTCTATCCTTATGGGATCAGTCCTATTAGCATATAAACATATTATTTCTCCCATCTTATTCAAACAAACAAGTGGCCTCCTGACCATCTTCCCCCTCAAGCTACCACCATATTTCTCAGTTCCCCTGTATAGCAAAAAATGCAAGGAGCTACCTTGCTGTCTTTCATTGATCTATTTCTATCTTTTTTTAAAACTATATTATGGAAATTTCAAACATATCCAAAAGTAATCAGAATTGTATAATGAATGCACTCCACCCTCTATCCACCCCTCAGCTTCAACAATAATCAAGTCATAGCCAATTATTATTTATCTATAATCACATGCACTTTTTCCTCTTTATTACTGTGAAGCAAACCCTAACAACGTATCCTATGATCCAGATATTTCACCATATATCTTTAAAAGATAAGAACTTGAAAAAATAACAATACTATTATCACACCTAATAAAAATCACTACTTCCTTAATGTCATCAATTATCCAGTGTCATGTCACATTTTTTTAGATTGTTTGGCTAAGGATCCAAAGTCTATACACTGCAATTTATTAAAATGAATTTTAAGTCTCCTTTAATTTATAGATTCTCTCTCCCATGTTTTTTTTTTTTGGTAACAGTTTTATTGAGATATAATTCACATATTATATAATTTGCACATTTAAATTGTACAATTCAATGGGTCTTGGAATATTCACATAGTTGTGTATCCATCACTGTTCTAAAATTGATTGTTTTAGAACATTTTCATCACCCCAAAAAGAATCCCCATACCCTTTAGCATTCACTCTCCATCTCCTCCATTCTCCCCAGCCCTAGGCAACAATTAATATGCAGTTTCTGTAGATTTGCCTACTCTGTACATTTCATATAAATGGAATCATACAATCTGTTTTTTCTTTTTTTTGTGACTAGCTTCTTTCACTTAGCATAATGTTTTTAAGATTCATGTTACAGCATGTACCAGTAATTCATTCCTTTTCATGGCTGAAAATATTCTACTATATGGCTATATCACATTTGATTTATATACTCAACAGTTGATGGGGCCCATTTCTATTTTTACCCCTTGAAATTTATTTGTTGAAGCAATCAGTTCAATTGTCCTATAGAGTTTGCATGTTGTGGGTTTTGCTAATCGCATCCTTTTGGTGAAATTTAATATATATGTTCCTTTGACCTTTGTATTTCCTGGGAATTAACGTTGGATCTAGAGGCTATGATCATATTCATGATCTTTTTCTTTCTTTTACTCTTTTTTTCTTTTCTTTCTCTTTATTTTTTTGCGAGATTATTTCAAAGATGATTAGTTGGCAAGATTATTTCACTGATCAGGGAGCACATGATATCTGGGTTTCTCTCTGTGATGTTAGCAACCATTGATGCTCAATGCCTAGATTCATTGTCTTTAAACCCACTCCAATCAGGCTTTCACTCCCACCGCTTCAGTGAAATTGCTTTTCAAGGTCACCAATAACTGATACATGGTTACACACAATGACCAATTCTCAGCTTTCATTGATCAGTAGCATTTGGCCAAGTTGATTACTTCCTTTTCAAATCTGTTCTTCACTTGATTTCCAGAACACCACTTGTTTTCTTCCTATCTCTGTTTGAATGCACCTTCTTAGTTCCTTTGCTGGTTCTTTCTCTTCTTCTAACCCAGGGGTTCTTAACCAGGGGTCCATGGACCCCCAAGGGGTCTGTGGAAAGATTTCAGGTGGTCCATGAGCTTGAATTGAAAAATATCAACTCGATTAGATATCCAACATGATATGCATGTTGCCTTGTCAAACACTACACAAGTTTAATGTTCTTATTCAAGATAACCGCAACAGTCTGCACACTGACATGTCTTTATTTTTTTTATTTTTTTATTCTTTGATTTATTTTATTTATTTATTTATCCCCCCTTTGCTGCTTGTGTTTTTACTGTGTCCATTCGCTGTGTGTTTCTTCCGTGTCTGCTTATCTCCCCCTTGCTGTGAGGTCCTGCTGCATCAGCCCACCGCGCCGCGCAGGCCGGCCTGCTCTCACAAGGAGGCCCCAGGAAGCGAACCCGGGGCTTCCCGCATGGTAAACGGGGGCTCTATCGATTGAGCCACACCCGCTTCCTGCTGTGAGGTCTTGCTGCATCAGCCTACCGCACCGCGCGGGCCGGCCGGCCTGCCCTCACAAGGAGGCCCTGGGAAGCGAACCCGGGGCCACCCATATGGTAAACGGGAGCTCTATCCATTGAGCCACACCCGCTTCCCATGACATGTCTTTAAAAAATAAAATTTAACTTTAACTTTCCTATATTTTTGATGTATTGA
>JAQZBX010111416.1:0-10286 GCA_029593785.1 Cabassous unicinctus
CACATACAGCTTTTCAACAATTGCCAGACTGGTGCTCTGCCTCAGTCACAGCTTGCCGCGCTCATGGGCTCCTTCTGGTAAGGGTCCTGGCTATTCTGATTCTCCTCCCTCCCCACCAGCTGCCTGCTGCATGTTCTGCAGTGACTGCATGACCACTGTGTCCCAGTGTATATTGTAAGAACCCACACTCAGGGATTAAAACCACTGCCAATACCAGAGCCCTGATACCTGCCAGGACTTTCGGTAATTGCTTGACACACATTTTTATCACAAACAACCTCACACTGACCGTACAAGGCAGGGATTTTTATCCCCCTTTTGTAAATGAGGAAACAGTTGGGCAAGGCATGCCCAAGGTATAACTAGTAGAAGAGGTAATAGAGAATTCAAACCCAGGTCTGGCACCACTGAGATTAACCATTGCAGCGTACTGTCTCTCATTTTATCTATCTATACCTTCAAGAAGCCAATCCATTGAACTTTGCCATGCTCCCACAGTTCCCAGGCTTCCCCCCACCAGGTATTTACTAAATTATATTGAATCTGTCCTATTCACTTACGAGTCTCACCCTTAAGACTCATAAATCTTAACTCACCTCCTTAAGAATTCCTTGAGCCACCACTTCCCAGCAAACATACACAAGGCATACACACACACCCTCTCTGCCTGCTGTATCCTGCTTATCCACGAGTTTTATGCTTATCAGCCACTCCTCCAGGCAGACTGCCTAGACTATGCCAGATGCCCCTGCCATTTGCCTCTGGTGCCTCCCTTATCTCAGCACCTGTCAAACTATACTGAGCATGCTCTCCAGCTACACTGTGATTCCCCATAACATGTGAAAGTTAAGAAACATGAAATCATATTTAGTAATAACTACCATTTATTGATCTTAGTGCCAGGCACTCTACTAAGCATTACATTTATATACACACACACATACATACAAATATATATATATGTTCATATATGTATATATGAATGTATATAATGTGCAATGTATAGTTTATATATATATTTATATAATACCATTCAATAATTACTCTAAGCCTCTGAAGTGATTATTATTAACATTTTTATCATTCCATGGAAGGTGGGGTAGGAGCAGGCAGAAAATGAGACTCAGAGATATTAAGTGACTTGCCAACAGCTATACAGATATATACATATTATGTGGCAAAACCGGAATTTGAACCCACATCTGTGTGAGTCCCAGCAGGCAGGCTGTGGACCACCAGGCCACACTACCTCGGTGCAGCATGACTTACACTCACACCTTTGTGTAAGAGCCGGGGGCTTTTATGAGAACTAGTTCAACCCTGGAAAGCGGCATCCTTTTCTTCCTCTTCTTGCTGTGACTTCAACTATTAGAAAAGTTAACAGATTGTGAATGGTTCCTTGAAATCAGTCACCAGAGTTGCCAATCAACAGCAAAGTATTCCCAGAAATTGATCAGAAATAGATCCCATGTTGATGATGGTGAAAGAAATGGAACATAAATAACTCAAGAAGCAACTTTTAAAGCAAAGAAAGTAAGATCCATCCTCTCAGACTACACATACATTCAACTCCCACCAAAGTAAAAGCTTCCTGAGAAAAGAGACGTTTTTGTTCCCTGATGAATCAATCCCCAGAGCCTGGAAGTGACTGGCACAGGATATTTGCTTAAGAAAAAAACTGTCAAATGAGTGAATAGACTCATATTAATCCAGATAATGGTGACACAGAGGTGGCAGTGGAAGCCATGAATAACCCAAAATCACTGTTAAAGGTTGTCCAAGAATGGCACAAAAAATTATTTAACCTAAATATTTAAATGGTAAAAATTACACCCAATTTTAGGAATATATTTACCCTTTTTCTTATATCATCCCTTACAAAAAAATTTTAATTACATAAAATAAAATATACCAATAATTGACTAATAGACAATACCCTTCTTTTTACATCAACCCTAAAAATAATAGTATAATATAAAATATAAAGTAATTAAATAACTAATGCACTCTACAGCAAATAAATTGATGAAAAACAGATTACTACCATCTTTTTTGCAAAAGGGCTGGTAAAAGATTAGTGAATGAAAGGAGACAGAAGAGGGTGATGTGTGGTGGAAAACTGTCAAGCAGATGCTTCGATGAGGAACTGCTCAGAAGATGATGGCTCGAGGGAGGCTGTGATGGTTAAGTTCATGTATCAATTTGGCTAGGTTATGGTGTCCAATTGTTTGGTCAAGCAAGCACTGATGGGCCTGATTGTTACTGTGAGGTATTTTGTGGACTTAAATCACTTTAATTGCATCTGTGGCTAATTACACCTACAATCAACTAAGGAGCTTGCCCTCAGCCATGAGAGAAGTCTCCCCCCCATCATCTGAAGGCGTTACAGGGTAAACTGATGATTTTGACAGTAGGAAAGAATAATTTCCATCTCTACCTCAGCCAGCCAGCTTCTCCTGGGGAATGCACTGAAACCTTCATCTGAGTTCCCAACTTGCAGCCTGCCCCAAGGAGCATGAGCCAATTCCTAATACAGAGAGAGAGCTAGCAAGAGGAGGTGAAGCCAGAGGAGGAAAATGTAAGGAGGTGGCAGGTCAGAAGGGGTTCAGGAGGGAGAATCTGGGAGGAGGGAGGGATCCCCAGGACTCTACCATTCTGCTCTGCTGGCCCTGTCTTCTAGGGGCTAATTTGTGGTCTTTTCATTTTTTCCCTAAATGTTCTGCTTTTTGTTCTTCCTTTTTTTTTATTAGAGAGGTTGTATGTTTACAGGAAAATCATGCAGAAAATAGAGTTCCCATTTACCCCACTCACACATATAGTTTGTCCTTTTTTTTTTAGTTAACGGGGAAGGGATTGAACCCAGGACCTCGAATGTGGGAAGCTGGCGCTCAACCACTGAGCCACATGGGCTCCCCTGAGTTGGTTTTCTTGTTTGTTTGCTTGTTGTTTGTTTGTTTGTTTGTTTTTAGGAGGCACCAGGAACCAAACCCAGGACCTCCCATGTAGGAAGAAGGCACTCAACCGCTTGAGCCATATCCACTCCCCAGTTTGCCCTATTATTAACACTTTGTTTGGTGTGGGAACTTTGTTACAATTGATGTAACAATATTATTATAATTATGCTAGTAACTATAGTCCAGGATTCACGGTTTGTTTTGTATACTCCTTTGGGGCTTTTTAATTTTTTTTATTCTAGTAACATATATACAACCTAAAATTTCCCCTTTTATCACAGTCAAAATTTAATTCAGTGGAGTTAATTACATTCATGATGTGTGCTACCATCACCACCATCTGTATTAGTCAGCCAAAAAGGGGGCTGATGCAAAGTACCAGAAAAATATTGGCTTTTATAAAAGGTATTTATTTGGGGTAGATGCTCTACAGTTATAAGGCCCTAAAGAGTCCAACTCAAGGTACCATAAGAGATACTTTCTCGCCCAAAGTCTGTTGCCACATGCTGACGCAAGATGGCCGGTGACGTCTGCGAGGGTTCAGCATTCCTCTTTCCTCTTAAGGCTCCGTGGGTCCAGCTTCTTCCAGTCTAAGCTGTAGGCTGGCATAGGGCTCGTCTCTCTTCCTGGGGCTTATTTCTTTCTGGGCTCAGCTGCTCTGGTCTTTTCACAAGGCCAGCTGTAAACATTCAGGCTCATCTCTCTTACCAGGGCTCCAGCATCAAAACTAAGTTCTCTTCTCTGTCATGTCTCTTTCTTTGTATCTCCTTCTCTGTGTGTCTGCTTCTGTGTGTTAGTCTGTTTTTTGAGCTCACCAAGGAGGCTGGGACTCAATGCTGAGTCACACTCTAATGACATGGCTGAATCAAAGCCCTAATCTTAACATAATTTAATCAGATGTCTCAGCTGAATCTAACAAAATCAAAGGGTTATCACGTCCAGAGGGACAGACCAGTTTACAAACATAATCAATGTCTCTTTTTGGAATTCATAAATATCAAACTGCCACACCATCCATTACCAAAACTTTCCCATCACCCCAAATAGAAACTCTGTACCAATTAAGCATTAACTCCCCATTGTCTACTTCAACCCCAGACCCTGGTAACCTGTATTCTATTTTCTGACCCTGTGAATTTGCTTATTCTATTTCATATCAGTAAGATCTTATAATATTTGTGCTTTTGTGTCTGGCTTATTTCACTCAATATGATGTCTTCAAGGTTCATCCATGTTGCCACATGTATAAGAATTTCATTCCTTTTTACACTGAAGAATATTGCATTGTATGTATATACTACATATTGTTTATCCATTCATTGGTTGATGGACACTTGAATTGCTTCCATCTTTTGGCTATTGTGAATAGTACTGCTATGAACATCATGTACGTAAATATCTGTTTGAGTCCCTGCTTTCAACTCTTTGGAATATAACTAAAAATGGGAATTCCAGGTCATATGATAATTCTATACTTAACTTTCTGAGTAATCACCAAACTGTTTTCCAGAGGAGCTGCACCATTTTACATTCCCACCAACAATGGGCAAGTGTTCCTATTTCTCTACATCCTCTCTAACACTTGTTATTTTCCATTTTTTTAATAGTAGAAATTCTAGAGGGTGTGAAATAGTATTTCATGATGATTTTAACTTGCATTTCTCTAATACTAATGATGTTAAGCCCCTTTTCATGTACTTTTTGGCCATATGTTACCTTCTTTAGAGAAATGTCTATTCAAGTATTTTGATCATTTTTTAATTGGGATGTTTGTCTTTATATTGCTCAGTTGTAGAATTTCTTTAAATATTCTGCATATTGAACCTTATTGGATATTTGGTTTCCAAATATTTTTTTCCTATTCTGTAGGTTGTCTTTTTACCTTCACAATGAAGTCCTTTGATGCCCAAAAGTTTTTAATTTTTATTAAGTCTCACTTATCTATTTTTCTTTTATTGCTCATGCCTTTGTTATAAAGTGTAAGAAACCAATGCCTAACACAAGAGTCTGAAGAAACTTCCCTATGTTTTATTCTAGGAGTTTGTTGGTTTTGGCTCTTGTATTTAGGTTGCTGATCCATTTTGAGTTGATTTCGTATATGATATGAGGTAGGGATCCACCCTTATTCTTTTGCAAATGGATATCCAGGTTTCCCAGCATGATTTGTTGAAGAGGCTATTCTTTTCCCATTGAGTTGACATGACACCCTTGTCAAAAATCAGTTGGCCATAGATGTAAGGGTTTATTAGTGGACTCACAATTCTATTCCATTGGTCTATATGTCTGTCCTTGTGCCAGTACCATGGTGTTTTGATTGCTGTAGCTTTATAACAAGTTACAAAATCAGTAAGTTGTGTCCAATTATGTTCTTCTTTTTCAAGATGGTTTTGGCTTTTGGAGGCAACTTATCCTTCCATATAAATTTGATGATAGAATTTTACAGTTCTTCAAAGAAAGCTCCTCGTATTTTGATAGAGGTTACATTGAATCTGTACATCGCTTTGGGTAGAAATGACTTCTTAACAATAGTTTGTCTTCTAATCCATGAACATGGAATGTCCTTCCATTTATTTAGGTCTTCTTTGATTTCCTTTAGCAATGTTTTGTAGTTTTCTGTGTACAAGTCCTTTATATTGTTGCTTAAATTATTCATAGATATTCAATTCTTTTAGTTGCTATTGTAAATGGATTTTTTTCTCTTGATTTCCACTTCAGATTGTTCATTGATAGTGTATAGAAACAATACTGATTTTTGAACACTGATCTTGTACCTCACCACATTGCTGAATTCATTTAGTAGTTCTAGTAGATTCGTTGTGGATTTTTCAAGATTTTCTATATATAGGATCATGTCATCTGTGAATAGTGAGTTTTACTTCTTTTCTGATTTGAATGCCTTTTAGTTCTTTTTCTTGCCTAATTGCTCTAGCTAGAACCTCTAGCCCAATGCTGAATAACAGTGGCGACAGTGGACATCCTTGTCTTGTTCCCAATCTTAGAGGGAAAGCTTCCAGCCTTTCAACATTGTGGATGATGTTAACTATGGGCTTTTCATAAATGCCCTTTATGATGTTAAGGAAATTCTTCTCTATTCCAAGATTTCTGTGTGTCTTTATGAAAAAGTGGTGCTGAGATTTTGTAGAAATGCTTTTTCTGCATCAATTGAAATGATCATGTGGTTTTTTAATGTGGTATATAACATTAATTCATTTTCTTATATTGAAACACCCTTGCATACCTTGGATAAATTCCAATTGAAAATGGTATATAACTCTTTCAATGTGCTGTTGGATGTGGTTTTCTAGTATTTTTTTTTTGAGGACTTTTACATCTATATTCATAATGGATATTAGCCAGTAGTTTCTTTTCATATGGTATCTTTATCTGGCTTTAATATTAGCGTGATGTTGACCTCTTAGAATAAGGTAAGAAGTGTTCCCTCTTCATCAAATCTTTGGGAAGACTTTGAGCAGGATTAGTGTTAGATCTTCTTGGAATGTTCATAAAATTCACCAGTAAAGCCATGTGGTCCTAGGTATTTCTTTGTTGGGAGGTTTTTGATTACTGATTCAATCTCTTCATTTGTTATCAATCCATTGAGATCTTCTGTTTCTTCTGGAGTAAATACAGGTAGCTTGTGTGCTTCTAAAAATTTGTGCATTTCACTGGGTTATCTAATTTGTTGGTGTACAGTTGCTCATAGTATCCTCCTATAATCCTTTTAATTTCTATGAGGTCAGTAGTAACATGCCTTCTTACATTTCTGATACTACTTTTATTGTGTCAATCTAGCTAAAATTTTGTCAATTTTATTGATTTTTTCAAAGAGCCAAATTTTGTTTTTTTTTGAGCCTCCCTGTTGCTTTTTTATTCTCTATTTCATTAATCTCCAATTTTATCTTTGTTGTTTCCTTCCTTCTGCTTACTTTGGGTTTAGTTTGTTCTTTTTCTTGATCCTTCATCTTTTACGTTAGGTCTCTGGTTTGAGATCTTCTTTATTAATGTACGCATTTAGAGTTATAAATTCCCCTCTCAGCACTGCATTTCCTGCATCCCATAAGTTTTATTATGTTGTGTTTTCATTTTCATTCACCTCAGTATATTTCCCAATTTCCCTTGTGATTTTTCCCTCAACCCATTGAGTAAGCAGGTGTTGTTTAGTTTCCACATATTCATGAATTTTTCAGTTCTCCCTCACTTATTGATTTCTAGCTTCATTCCACTGTGGTCAGAGAAGATACATTCTATGATTTCAATATTTTTTAATTTGAGACTTGTTTTGTGACTTAATATATGGTCTATCCTGGAGAATGACTTATGTGCAGTAGAGAAGAATGTGTATTCTGCTCAGTTTGGTGAAGTATTCTATATATGTCTGTTAGGTTAAGTTGATTTAGAGTACCATTCAAGCCTTCTATTTCCTAACTGATCTTCTGTCTAGATGTTCTAACCATCATTGAAAGGGTATGTTGATGTCTCCTGCTATTAATATAGAACTGTCTATTTCTGCCTTCAAATCTGCTAATATTTGCTTTATATATTTTGGGAGTTCTGCTGTTAGATGCATAAATATTTATAATAGTTATGTTTTCTTCTTGAATTGACCCCTTTACCAATATATAGTCACCTTCTTTGTCCCTTGTTATGTTTTTTTAATTTTATCTGATATTAGTATAGCTACCCCACCTCCCTTTGCTTACTCTTTGCATGCTATTTTTTTCCATCCTTTCACTTTCAACCTCCTTGTGTCTTTGAATTTAAGATAGGTCTCTTATAAACAGCATATAATTGGGTCATGCTTTTTTAATCCATTCTGCCAGTTTCTGCCTTTTGATTAGAAAATTTAGTCCATTTACATTTTTTTTTTAGATTTAGTTTTATTTATTTCTCCCCCTCCACCCCCGTTGTCTACTCTCTGTGTGCTCTTCTGTGTCTGCTTGTCTTCTCTTTAGGCAGCACCAGGAACTGATCCTGGGACCTTCCAGAGTAGGAGGGAGGCACTCAATCTCTTGCGCCACCTCAGCTCCCTGGTCTGCTATGTATCTTATTGTCTCTCCTCTGTGCATCTTTTTGTTGCATTATCTTGCTGTGCCAGCTCTCTGCATGGGCCAGCACTCCTGCGCGGGCCAGCACTCCGCTCAGGCCAGCTTGCCACACAGGCCAGCTTGCTTTTCACCAAGAGGCCCCAGGAATCGAACCCTGGACCTCTTATATGGTAGATGGGAACCCAATCACTTGAGCTACATCCATTTCCCAATCCATTTACATTTAAAGTTACTACCGATAATGCAGGACTTTCTTTTGACAGTTTTCTGTTTGGTCTTTGTATGTCTTTTACCTTTTTTCCCCTAGATTCCTCTGTTAATACTTCTCTTCATATTTACTTGATTTTATTGTAGTGTACCATTTTTGAGTCCTTCTCATTTCCTTTGGTATTCTTTTTCAGATGTTTTTTGTATTTACCATGGGGCTTAAATTTTGTATCCTAAATCTATAACAATCATGTTTGATTTGATACCGACTTAACATCAATAGCATACACAAATACTTTTCTTCTACCCCTCCATCCCCCTACCTTTTCATTGTACTTATTACAAATTATATCTTTATATATTGCATGTCCATAATCATAGATTTATTATCATAACTTTTTATGTATTTGCATTTTAGAACCTGTAAGAAGTAAAAAGTAGAGTTACATAGCATAAAATACAATATACAACACAATAGTACTGACATTTATAATTATCTGTATGGTTATCTTTATCAGTGTTCTTTATTTTTCTATGCCATTTTGATCCACTATCTATTGTTCTTTCCTCTCAGTCCGAAGAACTCCTTTAGCATTACTTGTAGGGCAATTCTAGTGGTGATGAACTCCCTCAGCTTAGGTTAATCTAGGAATGTCTTAATTGCTCCTTTATGTTTGAAAGACAGTCTCATTAGATATAAAATTCTTAATTGGCAATTGCTTTCTTTCAACACTCTAAGTATTTTGTCCCTCTGCCTTCTTGCCTCCATGGTTTCTGGTGAGAAATCAGCAGTTATTCTTATTGGAAAACACTTGTACCTAACATGTTTCTTTTCCCTTGCAGCTTTCAGAACTCTCTCCTTTCCCTTGCCATTTGACAGTGTTACTACTATATGTCTGGATGTGGTTTTCTTCAAGTTTATCCTGTTCATTAGGCTTCTTGAATGTGTATCTTCATGTCTTTTATTAAACTTGGGAAGTTATCTGCCATTATTTCTTTGGATATTTCTTCTGCCTTTCTCTTTTTCTTCTCTTTCTGGAACTCCCATAATGCATATAGTAGTATGCTGTATGGTGTTCTACAGATAGGTCTCTTAGGCTCTGTTTACTTTTTTCTATTTTTTTTCTTTCTGCTCCTCAGCTTAAATCATTTCAATTATCTTGTCTGTGAGTTCACTGATTCTTTGTTCTGCCACCTCCAACCAGCTGTTGAAACACTCTAGGGAATTTTTCATTTCAGTTACTATGGCCTTCAACTCCAGTGTTTTTGTTTGGTTCCATTTTAATATTTGTTTCTTTTCACAGAGATTCTCATATAGTTCGTTCATCATTTACCTGATATCCTTTAGTTCTTTCTCTGTGTTTTCTTTTAGCTCCTTGAACATATTGAGGCTCATTTTTTTAGCATCTTTTTCAGATATGTCCAAAGTCTATTTTTCTTCATTAATAGTTTCTGGATTTTTATTTTATTCCTTTGGATGAACCTCCATTTCCTGTTTCTTTGTCTTGTAATTTTTTGTTGCACACTGTACATTTTAATATTTTAAAGTATTAACTCTAGGGTTTATTTATTCCCTGGGTTATCTGTTTCTTTTTTCTTTTTTTTTTTAAGATTTATTTATTTACTTTTTATATCCATTTTAATCCCTCCCTCCCCGTTTTTGCTGTTTTTGTGTATGTGTGTGTGTCCATTCATTGGGCAATTCTCTGTGTCTGTTTCTTGTCCTCTTCTCTCATCCTTCTCCTCCTGTCTTCACTGGGATTCAATCCTGGGAACCTCTGATGTGGAAGAGAGGCATCCTACCACCTGCGCCACCTCAGTTCCTGGTTTCTCGGCATGTCTCTTCTTGGCTCTTCCTTGTATCACTCTCCTGTTTCATCATCATCTTGTTGCCTGGGCAGCTCACCCACTCACGGGGCCAGGGTGGCTCACCCACACACCTTCTATATTTTTCTTTTTTTTCTTTTGTTTTACCATGAGGTCCCAGGGATTGAACCCAGGTCCCTCCATATGGGAAAGGGATGCCCAAGCATTTGAGCCGCATCCACCCCAGTTGTCTGTTTCTTGAGTTTGTATCCAG
>JAQZBX010111417.1:0-10282 GCA_029593785.1 Cabassous unicinctus
GAATTTTTGCATCTATGTTCATTAGAGAGATTATTCTGTAATTTTCTTTTCTTGTAGTATTTATCTGGCTTTGGTTTTAGGGTGATGTTGTCCTCATTAAATGTGTCCAGTAATTTTAGCCCCTTTTCAATATTTTGGAAGAGTTTAAACAGGATTGGTGTGAATTCTTCATGATAGGTTTGATAGAATTCACCTGTGAAGCCATCTAGTCCTGGACTTTTCTTTGTTGGTAGAGTTTTGATGACTGATTCTGTCTCCTTGCTTGTAATTAGTTTGTTTTGTTCCTGTACTTCGTGGAGAGTCAATGTAGGTTGTCTGTGAGTTTCTAGGAATTTTTCCATTTCATCTAGATTGTCTAGTTTGTTGGCATACTGTTTCTCAGAATATCCTCTTATGATCATCTTTATTTCTGTCAGGTCAGTTGTAACTTCCCCCTTTCATTTCTGATTTTATTTAATTGCACCTTCTCTCTCTCTCTCTCTTTTTTATTTTCTTTTTTCTTTCGGTTAGTCTTGCTAAAGGTTTGCAAATTTTATTGATTTTCTCAAAGAACCAGCTTTTGCTTTTGTTGATTTTCTGCATTTCATTTTTGCTGTTCTTGTTCTCAATTTCATTTATTTCTGCTCTAACCTTTGTTATTTCTGTCTTTCTGCTTGCTTTGGGATTGGTTTGCTGTTCTTTTTCTAGTTTCTCCACTTGTTCAATTAGATTTTTGATTTTAGCTCTTTCTTCTTTTTTGATGTAGTCATTTAGGGCTATAAATTTCACTCTCAGCAGTGCCTTCACTGTATCCCATAAGTTTTGATAAGTTGTGTTTTGTTTTCATTTGTTTTGAGATAGCTACTAATTTCTCTTACAATCTCTTCTTTGACCCACTGATTATTTAGGAGTGAGTTGTTTAGCCTCCATATATTTGCAAAATTTCCCCTTTCCAACCTATTATTGATTTCAAGCTTCATTCCATTATAATTAGAGAAGTTACTTTGTGTAATTTCTTTTTTCATTAGCATACTATTTAATGTTTTTTTAAATATATTTTCTATTTTTTCTAAATGATACTTACATTACATAAAATATTATATAAAAAAATATAGGGGATTCCCATATGCCCTACTCCCCACACCTCCCACTTTTCCCCACATTAACAACTTCTTTCATTAGTGTTGTACATTCATTGCAATTCAGAAACACATTTTTGAGCAATTGCCACTAATGATAGATTATAATTTACATTGTAGTTTACACTTTCTGCCACTCAATTCTGTAGGTTATGGCAGGATATATAATGGCTTATATCTGTCATTGCAATGTCATTAAGGATAATTCCAATCCTGAAAGTTCCCCCATAATACACTTGTTTTTCCCTCTCCCTGACTTCAGCACCTCAAGTGACAACTGTCTCCATATCAATGATATAATTTCTACCATTGCTGGAATCATAATAAGCCTATAGTACAATACCAGTAAGTCCATCCTAGTCCAATCCTGAGGATTCTGAGATGGTATTGTCAGCACTACCTGTAATTGAGAGGCGTTTCAATCCCATATGGCTGATGAATGGGACTCTCTTGCTTGCAGTTGTAAACACTCTCGGTTCCTTGATATGGTGGTTATCCATCCTCACCTCCTTATTAGTTATCCTGAGTGAGTCCAATGAACTGGAGAGTAGGTGTTACAACTCTGCTGAGGCTCCGGACCCAGCTGGCACATGGACAGCCCAAAGATTAATGTCTCTTGGGTGTACACCTGCCAACTCCAGCACCAAGGTTTTCCCTTGGGCTTTTTACCTTTTTTGTCCAGTTCCCTCCAGATTGATGTCCTGAAGCCTCCTTCTCTGTAGGTTCCTAAAAAAGCTCACTCAAGCAGGATCTTGCCTCTTCTCAGCTATTTTTGCCAGAGAGCTGGTGAGTGCTCACTCAAATCAATGCCATATTGCTCTTTCTCTATTTATAATTTCAATCTTCTTAAATTTATTGAGAGCTTTGTTGTGGTCCAACATGTGGTCTATCCTGGAGAAAGAACGATGAGCCCTTGAGAAGAGTGTATGACCTGATGATTTGGGGTGTGATATTCTATATAATTATCTCAAGTGCAGCTCATTTATCATATTGTTCAAGTTATCTGTTTCCTTGTTGATCTTCTGTCTAGATGTTCTTTATATTGATGTGATTGGCATTCTGAAGTCTCCCAATATTATTTGCCACAGATTTCCTTATGTATTTTGGGTCACCCTGGTTAGGTGCATAGATATTTATGGCTGTTACTACTTACTTCCTGATGGATTGTCCCTTTTATTAACATATAATGGTCATCTGCATCTGTTATCACATTTTTGCATTTGAAGTCTGTTTTGTCTGAGACAAGCATAGCTACCCTGGCTTCTTTTGGTTCCTATTTACATGAAATATCTTTTCTCATCCTTTCACTTTCAGTCTATTTGCATCTTTGTGTCTAAGGTGAGTCTCCTGCAGAGAGCATATGGATGGCTCATGTTTTCTTATTCATTCTGTCAGCCTATGTCTTTTGATTGGTGAATTTAATCCATAACATGGAATGTTATTACTGTAAAGCATTTTATCCTTTGGCTTTCATATTTTGTATTTTTTTTTGTCTATCTTTTTACCTTTTTGGTTATCCTTTGTGATAATCTTCACTTTTAAACCTCATCCATACCTCTCTCTCTTTTCTTTTCTTTTCTGGCTGAAGAACTCCTTATAGTGTTTCCTGCAGAGCTGGATTCTTGTTTATGAACTCTCTTAGTTTTCTGTTTCTCTGTGAATATTTTAAACTCACCATTATATTTAAAGGACAGTTTTGCCAGATAAGGCATTCTTGGCTGGCAGATTTTCTTTTTCAGTACCTTAATTATATCAAACCACTGCCTTTTGTCTCCATGGATTCTGAAGAGAAATCTGCACTAAGTCTTATTGGATACCCCTTGTATGTGATGTTTCACTTTCCCCTTGTTGCTTTCAGAATTTTCTCTTTATCTTTGGCATTTGGCACTCTGGATACTATGTTTCTTTGTAGGTCTATTTGGATTTATTTTAATTGGAGTACACTGTGCTTCCTAGACACATATTTTTATGTCTTTCATGAGAGTTGGGAGATTTTCAGTCATTTCCTCAAATACTCTTTCTGCCCCTTTTCCCTTCTTGTCTCCATCTGGAACTCCTATAATACATTGTTGGTGCATTTCCCGAAAACACATATTTTTTTCCCATTCTTTTCTCTCTCTGTTCTTCTCTCTTTCAATTTCAGTTGCTCTCCTCTAAGTTGCTGATTCTTTCTTCCATGATTTCAAATTGGCTGTTGTGTGTCTCTATTATATTTTTAATCTCACTTATTTTGTCTTTCATTCCCATAATCTGTTATTTTTCTATCCAAGATTTCAAGTTTTTATTTGAGCTCACCCAGTATCTTTTTAATTTCTTTTTATTTCTTTAGCCATGTTGTTCTTCAACACATAATTTGATTTAATGGATTTGTATGAAACTCGTAGATTAGCTATTTCATGTCCTATGTCTCATCTGGTGCTTTGATTTGTTCCTTTGCTTGAGTCATATCTTCCTTTTTCTTTGTTTTGCTTGTAACTTTTTGCTGAGGTCTAGGCATCTGATTTGGATGCTGAATTTACTCTGATATTCAGATTTTATTGTTAAGTAGCTCTGTGCTACCACTGTTCTTTGACTCTTGGTCCAACGTGTTTCAGGTAATTAGGATTGTCCTTGTTTAACTGCTCAAGCCAGGGCTAAGGACCCATTAATGCAATGCATGCCAGTTTCCAAAGGGTCTTGGGGAGTGGGGCAGTAAATGTACCTGCTTGCCTCTTTTATTTATTTATTATTCTTCCCTTTTGATGAACTTTCCTGTCTGGTCATCAGATTGCACTCTTTGGCAGACCTTTTGGCTCAGAACTCAGGTGCTAGGGGTCTATGCATTCAGTGTAACTCCTGGGGTGGGTGGATGGTGCAGAACAATGTCCTTAGGGCTGGCCAAGTCTCACAGACAAACTTTCTCAGAAACTGACATCCACCCTTGGCCAGCTACACCCTTCATCTTTCAGCCTCCTCCTCACCCAGCCCAGGTCAGTAGGGAGGGTGTTTACAAAGGCAAATTATCTTTAACTTCCTGGAGGCTCTTAGTGCAATGTCAGGTTCACATCCTGCCTGGAAGTGTGGGACCCCTCCAATGCAGCAGATGAAATGTGCTGGCCAAAACCTGAATTTGCTATAGGCTGTATCCTTCCCTCCCCTTTCTTGGAGAAGATGACCCCTGCAACCCCCTCAGTCTGGAGCCACTGCAGTCCACAGCTGCTAAAATCTGCACACTGCTAATTGCTCCATAGTTGGTGGCATGGGCACCTGCTGCTGCTTTTGCAGCTGTACTCAGAAATTTTTCAGGGAGCTGAGACTTCTTTTCTTAGACCTTCTTTCTTCTGGATGGTGTCTCACCTTCCCCTGTTGTTCTGAGCCCCAGAGCAGTTCTCCAGATAGAAGTGATTCCTCTGCCTACTGAACCTAAATGTATTATGATGTGTTTATTATATTTTGCATTAAAGGGAACTGACTGGCTTTTTCTCATCCAGACCACATTCCTACCTAGAATATAGTTTTTATTTAATCTGTAAAGAGGATACTAGAAGATACTTAAAGAAAAGGAGTAAACTAGTCTGGTTATTAATTACTTCCTAATTATTAATGAAATCATCCTGGACTGATGTCATAACTTTCCAAATATGAAGTAACGTCCCTCATAACAAGGGTCATCTGAGTCTTACAACCTTATTATGTGAAGTAAAAATGAAAATGTGGAGTTCTGTCCTGTTCAATTTCATTTAAATAGTAGAAACTTAGGCCAGGAGTGGAAGAATTATTTAAGTTAATCACTATGAGTAGAAAGGGAATCTAGAACCAAATTTTGTTTTGGAGTAATTTTGAATATCTATATTTATTTTGAAGATCCTCAGACTGTAATTCAATATAATCTCAATACCACGTACCTTTCAGTTTTCTTAATAACTAAAGTACCAATACATTTTTGCTTTGAAAGTATTTTATTTATGTCCATGCTTAATGGGAGACAGAGCTAACATATACTTTTAAATTTTAAAAAATTTTGATTGTCTATTTTGTATGTGCTTATGTGTGTGTGTGTGGGGGGTTATTTATCCCCGGACAGAAAAATTAAAATGTTTTGGATTGTCTAAAGATTACTAACCTAGGTCTTAGGTCTGGTTTTAGGTTAGTTTCTACAATACACAGCCAAAACTCCTTTTTCTAGGACTCTTTCTTCCTCTGTCAAGCAAAGGGATTCAATTAAATAAACTTGAAGTTTCCTTAAGGCTCAAAGCATTATTAAATCCATATAGATATCATTATGCAGAGCATTGACCTGAATAATCTTTTGGAATATACATAATATGAAGTTCAGTGGGAACTGTTTCATTTCTATGGTCCTTTTCACAGCATTCTTTATTGCTTTTTTCCTTAAACTGAAAATCAGTGGGTTTGACATGGGAATCACTAAGGTACAGAACATGGACACTACCTTTTCTTGTTTTAAGTAATGTTGGGAGCTTCTTTGAATGTAACTAAAGCTTATAGAGCCATAAAATAAAGTCAACTGTCAGATGTAAGGCACTGGTAGAAAAAGTTTTGTGTCTACGTGCTGTTGGGGATAGAAACAGCAATAAAAAGTTGGGAGATGATCACAGTCAAGAAAGTTATCATGGCAATAACACCAGAGAAGATTAAAAGAAACTATTCATTCATTGATGTATCAGAACATGATAGCTTCAGTGGGGGAGGGAAGGAGGTCACAGAAGAAGAGATGACCTTTGGCTCACAGACTGTCTCAATAGAACAACTATTTATGTCAATGAGTTGATTAAGCCTCTTACACATGATCCAGTGACCTGCACATTTTAGTCATGGCTGCAGGATAAAGCAAAGGGTTTAAAATGGCCCCATAGCCATCATAAGCCAAGGGTGCCAAACAGAAGTCCTCAGTAGTAAGGAGTAACACATACACAAAAAATATTGCACAATGCATGCAAAGAATGAGATTGTCTCCTTTTCAACAAAGACGTTCAGCAGCTTTTTGTGTGCATAGACCAATGAATAGCAGGCATCTACAAATGACAGACAGCTAAAGAAATGGCACATGTGGAGTTTGGGAGTTATCTGCATTAGAAGAGTATTCCCAGATTCCTCACAAGTGAAATGGCATAGATCAGCAGGATCTAAATGAAGAGAACCAACTTAATTCAGAGCAATCTGTGATCTGTCAGTTCCAACAGGATAAATTCATGACCACTGTAATTTTCACCAGTTGTTTGTTTTTCTTGATATCTGCTAAGGATAAGAAGATGAAATTAAGAGAGATCACCTGTATTGCAATATAAAGACTATTTGGAATCTCTAATTAGCATTATGACTTGAGTGAGTAATTTCCCCTTTCCCATGATCTTACCTATAATATTTAAAATATTTAACTAGAGAGACTCTAGTATCTTGTAGTATTTTCATTTGCCTTTCTCATAAACAATAAAACAGTGCATAAACAAAGTGTTAAGGTCTTAATAACTTCAAGATGTATTTAAAAGGCTAGTCTTAATGTGAACAAAAAGCTAAAGTAAATTCCATTCAAAAGAAATGAAGAAAAGAAAAAGTCTGGTTTATTAATGCTTAAAACCTGAAACTGGAAATTTAACCTGTGGTCCCTATTGAAGCTCTCTTTTAATAACCTCATATTTGATTTATTATTAGCTAATATCAAATACATAAGATATAAGAATAAACTGTACCAATCTATTTAAACCTGAGACATTCCAACCATCCCTTCATCTTTTATTCATACTGTTAGAGGTTCCCTATAACAAAGTTCAGAGTGTATGATTAACAGACTGTAACATAAAGAAAGGAACCTATGTGTGAGAATCCATGTGAGAATGCAACCAACTATCTCCTCACAAGGACCAAAAAACCACATGATGATGGAACAGAACAAGATAAGGATCTCCACCCCCTCCTGACCAAGGCTTCCTCAGCCTCTCTTGCATCCAAGAATATCCTACACCTTTGCCGTACAAGGAGAGGAATTTGCTTTTATAATCGCTTATTGGCCCCCAGGCTATATTTGGACCTTATCCTCCTCCCCACAAACTAAAGTTTCCCCACCTATTGATGCACTCTATAAATTCACATCTGCACCTTCAAGGGATGGGTTGAAGTCTCTCTTCAAACTCCCACCATGCCAGCAGGGGGGCTGAAGTCTATTCTTCAGACTCCCTCTGTTTGGAGAGCTTCCTAATAAACTTCCTGCCTGCAATACTCAGTCTCTGTGTCCCAGTAAGCGCCACCATTTTTCTCCAACAAATACTCTTTTTTAATTTTTAATTTCTAAAAAAAAAATTGGAAGTGACTAAAGACAAGTTCCTAGCATCCAAAACCTGTTGTTTTCCTTAGAAAAGATCTATAAACTTTGAATGGAATTCTGAGAAGAGTGTCCACATGGGAATAGGGCACTCTGAGGTGGAATATGAAACATGATGATCAGAACCATGTTTTGCCTTTGATATCCAATTTAAACACCTTACTGAGACTCAGAAAATAGACACTCTCATACTTTCTCTGAGAAAAAAGTAAAGAAAACCTAGAAAGGATAAAGATACTGCCTTGCAATTCTTCCTTTTTAAGGGTTGCAGCACAATTTTAGAATAGGCAATGTATTTTCTACACTACTCCTCTTCTGTTCAGTTATTTCTACATGTTGCCTGATAGATAACTAATTTTAATATTTATACAAAATTTTTAAAATTATTTTAAACAATCCAGGATTCTAGGAACTTTACCTATGTGTTATAAGCAATTATGCTCTTGGTGGGCTCATCATACTTTCACTTGTGAGACACTATTTCTGGAGTGTAGTAGATAAACATATCCTAGGAAAAGAACATCCTAGGTTAGTGGGATAATACAAAATATTTTAGTTCTACAGTATGTACAGTGTGAGGTGATTAATTTCCAAGGAAATATGTCATTATAGTTTAGATTGTAATGCATCCTTTAGGAAATAATATTCCAAATTGTATTAAGATATTGATATTAATTACTCCAGTAAAAATTGCATAACAATTTTGATAATAATATAGAAAAAGAGATTGAAGTTTAGGGTAAGGGGGGAATTAAAAGGCCAAATTACAAATCCTTCCCACCCTTGTAATTTCAAGAGTTTATCAGCTTAAAAACTGAATGTCTTTTTCTATCTCATTCCTTCTTCCTCCCCTCCCCCTCCTCTTCCACTCATCCATTTATCTTCCTTCATCTCTTTTTCCTTCTTTAATTTTTAAACCAATTTGTAGTATATAAGTGTATAGGTTACAAAATTAGGTGAATTTCACTTACCGATCGAAGGAAAATATTCAACTTTTCAGCTAATTTTGGATTCTCATGCCTGCTCATTCTGTGACTTTTATCTCTGTATCTCCACCCACATCTAACCCCATTTCCACAAACAAAAAAGTTAAAATTTTTAGGAGTTTTCACTGATGTATAAATTAGGTAAATGGTAGCATTTAAAGGGAATAGAATTGAAATAGAAACATGCCCTTTGATTTACACGGGAATCAAAACCACAGACTTCATGGTGTGAAAACAAAGGCAAGATTTTAAAAGTTCATGTCAGAAGATAGCTTTAGATAAAAAGTTATATATTTTCCTTTGTTCAAATGGGAATGGAGTCCCTGGAGATAGCCTTCTGATGAAAAGTATATAATGAATATATTATTAAAAGTTATCCTGTGTTTCTTAAGGGATTTAAGAAACTTTCAAGGACTAAATTGGTTCCCTAAGGTTTTTAATTTCCCAAAAGTTACAATTAATTGAAGGAAAAATGGGATAACTGTGTGGGAAAATCAGAAAATTTGTTCTCTAAAAACAAAACAAAACAAAATAGAATTGATTCTGACATTCAGTATTTTAACAAATGAATCATTATAGAAAAAAATATTACTCAGACATTGTTGTTAGGAAAAAAATAATCAAAGGACTCTGAAGTACTAAAGCAAGCACTCATATAAACCAAGTCCATTCCTTGAATTCCTAGGATTTCAAGAAGACCATCAAAGAAGATTGAAACTGCTATTTTTATAAGGCTTTTTAGAAATTAACCTTACCACACATCTCCTGAGCTTTCTTTCTTCCAGTCTAACATGTGACTAAGAAAAGATAAGGCTTTTGCCTGAGTTTAAATTGCATCATGAGGGATTTTGGTAACAGTGTTTCACATTGTTTGTTTATACATATTTCTAAATCTGAATAAATTTTATTCTTTACATTTAAAATATTTTTTTCTTCCTAAACCCAATGTTAAAAGCTAATGGATCAGGTGGTAGGTGTAGAGATTGGGTGATACGCTGAGGTTGAGGTAGAACAAAGATGACTGAATATTTTGAAGTCTTAGCATATTCTGACAACCTGTTGCATTCTTCATATTTTGATATATATATCATTCCAAGTCTGTATATGAAGAATAGATGGAGAGATTAAATTTCCTGGATCTATATTTTCTTTTCACCTAAGACATATTAGGTCAAAGACAATAAACTTACAGGACTTTATAAAGGTCTATATTTGCAGGCAATCGGGTGACAAGAATGAAAACACAAATAATTACAATTGAGAAGTCAATCAGGTCAACTATCTTTTGTAGGTCTATTAAACTCCTGAAGTATATGAAATATTATCTTTAAAACCATATATTTCTAGTAAGTGGGCTCATATACAAATAATTAAATACGTGAAAGAGGTTCCCAGATTAATACATAGTGGCTCTATTAAATTAGTATTAAATAGAAATTATTAACATTTTGAGTATTTTTAAGGCACAAACAGGATTTGGCATATAGAAAAAATTAATATTGTTTAAACTAAATTAGTTAGATTTTTGTGGAGCAAGAAGTCTTTTTATGGCAATATGTTAATTAGATGTCATGTTAATTAAAATGTTAGTGCTCAATATATTAAAGTGTTATATTTATAAATATAATTTTGGGGAGCTCAAAGTTATTGAGGAAAAATTATGATACAAAAAATCTATACCTATTTTAAGTATATAATTGATGGGTTTTGGTAGATAAATACTCCAGGGTAATTATTATTATAATCAAAATATAGAACATTAACTCCCCAAATCCCTTTTTCCCATTTCCAAGAAATCTCTTCCTACAAGTTCCAATTCCAAGGAATTGCTGATCAGGTTTTTTTTTTTTTTTTTTTTT
>JAQZBX010111418.1:0-10289 GCA_029593785.1 Cabassous unicinctus
CAGAGTTTATTTTTGAATGTGTGAGATGGGGGTCCTTATTCTTTCCTTTGGATATGGCTATCAAGTTCTCTTAGCACCACTTGTTGAAGAGAGAGTTTTGGCCCAGCTGGTTGGGCTTAACAACCTTGTCAAAAATAACTTGACTGTAAATGTGAGGGTCTATTTCTGAGTTCTCAATTTGGTTCCATTATTCAATCTGTCTGTTTTTTCTCCAGTACCTTGCTGCTTTTACCCCTTAGCTGAACAATATGTTTTAAATTCAGGAAGTAAGATTCCTCCAGATTCATTTTTCCTTTATAAAAACATCTCTGACTATTCAGACACTCCCTCCAAATAAATTTGGCAATTATCTTTTCAGTTTGTGCAAAAATAGCCATTGGGATTTTTATTGAGATTGTATTGAATCTATGAATCCCTTTAGGAGAATTGACCTCTTATTGATAGTTATTCTTCCAAGCCATGAACATGAAATGTCCTCCCATGCATTTAAGACTTCTTTTGTTTCCTTTAGCAGTGTTTTGTAATTTTCTGAATACAGGTCCTACATGTGCTTGGTTAAGTTTATTCCTAAACATTTGATTGCTTAAGTCACTATTATAATAGAATTCTTTTTCTGATTTCCTTCTCAGATTGCACATCAGTAGTGTATAGAAATGCTATTGATTTTTGCATATTAATCTTGTATCCCAAAACTTTGCTGAATTCACCTATTAGTTCTAATAGCTTTGTTGTGGATTTTCCAGGATGTTCTAGATATAAGACATATCATCAGCAAATAGTGCAAGTTTTACTTCTTCCTTTCCTATCTGGGTGACTTTTATTTCTTTATCTAGTATTAGTGCTCTAGCTAGAACTTCTAGCACAATATTCAACAGCAATGGTGATAGAGGGCATCTTTGCCTTATTCTTGATCTCAGTGAGGAAGCTTTCACAGATTTGACATTGAGTAAAAAGTTATTTGTGGGTTTTTCCTACATTTATTTTAACATACTGAGTAAACTTCCTTCTATTCCAATCCTTTCAAGTATTTTTAACAAGAAATTATGCTGTTTTTTGTCAAAAATAACTTTTCTGCATCAATTAGAGGATCATGTGATTTTTCAACTTTAATTTATCTATGTGGTTTATTATACTAACTCATTTTCTTCTATTGAACCACTCTTGCACACCTGAGATAAAACCCACTTGATTGTGGTGTATAATTCTTTTAATGTGCTTTTGAATTCTGTTTGCAAGTATTTTGTTGAGGATTTTTACATCTATATTCATTAGAGATATTGATATGTAATTTTCTTTTTTGTAGTATGTTTATCTGGTTTTTGTATTAGGGTGATGTTTGCTTCAGAGAATATGTTTGGTAGCTTTCTTTCCTGTTCAATTTTTTGAAGGAGCTTGAGCAAGATTGGTATTAGATTTTCTTTGAATGAATGGTACAAGTCATCTGTGAAACCATCTTGTCCTGGGATTTTCATCTTTGGGAAGATTTTTTTTTTTTGAGGTAATGGGGCCAGGGATTGAACCCGGGGTCTTGTATCTGGGAAGCTGGTGCTCAACTGCTTGAACCACATATGCTCTTGTTTGGGAGATTTTTGATGACTGTTTCAATCTCTTCACTTGTGATTTGTTTATTGAGGTCTCCTATTTCTTTTAGGGTCAGTGTAGGTGGTTGATATGTTTCTAGGAATTTGTCCATCTCTTCTACATTTTTTGGTTCTTTGGCATACAAACTTCATCATAGTACCCTATCATGATCTCTCTTATCTCTATAAGGTCCATGGTAATGTCCCTCCATCATTTTTGATTCTATTTATTTGCACCTCCTATCTTATTACTTAGCTGCAGTGGAAAGACAGCTAGGAACTGGCATAGACATGAACAAATTGAGCAATGGAACCATATCAAGAACACAGAAATAGACCCTCACATCTGTAGTCAAGTGATTTTTAACAAAGCTGTCAAATCCTTAAAGCTGAGGCAAAACAGCCTATTCAACAAATTGTGCTGGTATAACTGGATATTCCTCTCCAAAAGAAAGAAGCATGAGCCCTATCTCACACCATACACAAAATTAGCTCAAAATGGAGAGATTGGGGCAGAAAGTGGCTGAATAAGGTGTTCAAACAGACAGCTCATCCTACACGGCAGTTAGTGATCTAAACAGAACTATCTAAAGCATAAGTTTGGGGGACTCAGGAGACCAAAAGGGCATCCTGTAACATCCTGGAAGGAATGGAAAGAGGTGAATACCCATCTGCATTGAAAATTTATGGTTAGAGCACTCAACACTGTGGAGGTTAGTGCCCATCTTCAACTGGTGGCACAATTCACATCAGGAGCTATTCTGTGGCTGGAGTTGGTAGTTTCATTTCCCAAAATAAGGAGAGGAAGAGATGTTTGGGCACAAACTTTAGCTACTGCTTATTAAATTTTGCTGGCTAAAGTATAATCCTAATAACAGCTAATGTTTGAAACTGTCCAAGTTAAAAAAAAAACTAGCATGCACCATTTTAACTCTGTCCATGGCAGGACCAGAAGTGGGGCTCTTTAAAATCATACAGATCATGGAGATAAGCTTCTTTCCACACAGATCAAGTTGCAGCCCTAGCTAGCATAAGCCCCAGCTTCAAGTTTGGCTGGAAGGAAGTTGGGTGGACCTGCACCTGCCTCTCCAAGCAACTGCAGGCACTTTCAGCTGGCATAACCTGGACAGTCAGACACCTGGGGCTCCGTCACCAGACCCAATGGGAAAGGAGGGTAACTCTCTTTCCTCAGCCACTCTGGGCAACTCTAGGCCCATTCAGTCCACACAAACTGGTTTGCTGAGAACCTGGGATTCCACACCCATACCACATAGGATAGGAGGGGGCTAAAGTTTCCTCAACCTCTCAGGGAAACTACAGGTACTTTTGGCCTACATGATATCAACTGTTGGGTGCCTGTGGCCCACCCCTGATTGGGGAAGAGGGTGTGGTATTTCCCCAGCCTCTATAGGTAACTGCAGGTGCTTCCTGCTCACACCAAAAGAATAATCAGTCACCTATAATATCATCCCCACCCCCAAGCAGGATAGGAGGGCATCTGTGTTTCCTCAGGCTTTCTGGGGAACAGCAGGCAATTTTGGACACACAGAGTATACTGTTTTATGCCTGTAGATATATACCAGCCCTCCAATAGAATAGGAGGGTCCTGTTGTTTCCTCAGCCTTTAGGATCATGGAAGGCACTTTTGGTCTTCATGAACTGAACTGTGTGTTGCCTGTGGATGCACTACCCCCCAGTAGGATAGGAGGGGGCTGCTGTTTCCTCAGCCTCTAAAGGCATCTACCATATGGGAGGTCCTGGATTCAGTTCCAGGTGCCTCTTAAAAAAGATGAGCAGACACAATTACAGAACAATGAGCACACAATTGATGGAGCCATCTCAGGGAGAGGGCAAACAAATGAATAAATCTTTAAAAAACATACATTGGAGGCACATAATACCAAATTGGAAGATGCAGAAGAAAAGTTCAGTATGCTTGAAGATGTGGGCTATGAGAAGGAACATAAAAAAAGGACACATGAAGAAAAATGGAAAAAATTGAAAAGGGTCTCAAGTAACAAAATGACAGCAAGAGATGTGCAAGCATAAGTATTATGTCTGTCCCAGAAGGAGAGGATAAGGGAAACAGGCAGAAGGAATATAAGAGGAAATAATGGTAGAAAAGTTACGAACCCTATTGAAAGATGTAGATATCCACATTAATGCACAACATACTCTCATTAGAATAAATCTTAATAGACAAACTACAAGACACATACAAATGATAATGTCAAATAGAGAATTCTGAGAGCAGCAAGAGGAAAAGGATGTATAAACTACAAGGCATACCTAATAAGTTTGAGTGATGATTTATCATCAATAAACATGAGGACAAATGGCAGTGGTATGATGTATTTAAGATACTGACAGAGATGCTTGGAAAAGAGTCTAGAAATAAACATTATGTAAGTAAAAATAACTGAAAGTTTTAAAAGGGTGGTAAAAATAAAATGACTGATAAAACCCACAGGTCAAAATAGGTGACATAAGAACTGCCTTTATAGTAATAACATTGAAGGCTAATGGATTAAACTCAATCAAAAGACAAAGACTGGTGGAATGCATAGAAAATATGGAGCCATCTATATGCTGTCAACAAGAGACTCATCTTAGGCCCAAGGATACCAATAGATTCAAAGTGAAAGGTTGGAGTTTCTAGGAAAATGTCATCATTGTAGGTAGGCACTGCCCATCTTTTTCATGACAAAAGCAGAGAAGGAGCAAAATCCTACATGAGTGAGCTCTTTTGGGAATCCACAGAGCAGGAAGCTTCAGGTCATTGAACTGGAGGGTCAAAGAGATAAAGAGTGCAAGGGAAAACCATGAGTTGTTCACCCCTGTGGCTGGAAACAGTGGGTGGCTAAGCACCATCTTCAAGGCAAATAGCTTCTTTGGACCACCTGGCTCTCACTAGTGAGCTGTGTGGGATGGAGTATTCCCTGGGGTGAAGTCAGGACTGGCTCAGGGTGGAAAGTGGTTTCCTTTCCATGGGTTTGGACATATGAGCCCCCATTCAATCTCAGGGAGGATACCAGCCAGCACTGAGGTGGCCCCATGGTGAGAAGAGAGGGGAATTGGCTCAGGAAGTCTGTTACAACCATCTGCCTTGGGAGAGATGAACTTGACCAGGGAGGGGGCAGAGACAGGCAAAAAAACAAGACCAGCCATTGAAAACTTAAAAGTACATCTTGCAAAATGGAAAAAGGGGAAGGAAGAGCCCAATAAGCTTTCAAAAGCCTATTAAGTCTATATAGCTGCTGTAGTGCAGTGGGAGAATTCTTGCCTTGCATGTAGAAGGCCACTGGTTCAAATCCAGATAATGCCTAAGAGAAGAGATGCAGGGATAGTTAAGGCATGCAGCTGGTACCTTATGATAGGGAACTTACAGAGTGAGTTTCTACTGTTTTGCTTTGTGCTTTTTATTTTTGTTTCTTTCTTTTTCCTTTATTTTATTTGCTAAAACTGGATACAAGACCTGTGGATGACATGATGCAAGGTGATAATTAATGGCACCAGCAGCCTGAGAAGATCCCTAGGATCCTAAGAGGGAATGCTGTTTTTCCTGGGTTGCTTCTTTGTTGCTGTTTTGTTTCTTGTTTTTTGTTATTCCTTTCTTTGTTTCCTCTTATTCTTTTACTTTGTTTTTACCTACTTTATATCTCTACTTTCATTAATTTTTCTGTCTTCTGTTGTTTTTCTTCCATTCCATTACTAAATTTTAGTTTTTATCTCTCTCTTTTTAAAATTTCCTTCTACTATGTTTTCATCTGTCTGGTCTTTTAATTCATTCTATGTTTTTTCCTCTCTCTATTTTGGTTCTAGTTGTATTTTTTCTCCTCATCTGGCTTGCTTCTGAGTTCATTCTATTTTCCCCTCTTTTATCTCTTGCTTTATCTTTTCCATTCCACATCTTTTTATTCTGATTCCTTTATATTATTTATGATTTCCACTCATATTACATCATTGCCTAGCTCTTGCAAAAATCCTCTTTTAACTTTTTTAGTATTATATCACCATTACTCTTTTTCTCTTCTTATCTCTTCCTGTTTCTCTGGTCCTAATATCTTTTTTCCCAAGGGAACACAGACCAATGCAAGGATATAGAATAAGAAGACCCAAGTACCAAAAATTAAGCTTACCACACAAAAAGAAACAACATAATATAACACTAGAGTAGAAAGACAAGCTAACCATCCAAATAAGCCCATCAAGATAAACTGATGCCCAGACACAAACAAAAAATTACAAACCATACTAAGAAACAGGAACATATGGTTAAGTTTAACAAACTAAAAAATGTAAGAGGTACAGAATGCAGAAGAGCAAATCAATGATGACAAAGTATCTAGAATCAACTTAATGAAGTGAAGCAAGAGATAAAAGATATTAAGAAGACACTGGGGGAACATACTGAAGAAATTATAAATAGACATAAAAAGAAAATACACCTGATGGTGATGAATGGAAAAATGTAAAAAATAAAAAATACACAGGAAGCACATAGCAGCAGACTTTAACATGCAGAGGAAAGAATCAGTGATGCAGAAGAGAATACAGCTGAAACCAGACAAACACAGCAGATAGGTAAAAGATAGAGAAAATCCAACAGGGTCTTAAGAATTTGAATGACAACATGATATGTACAAACACATGCATTATAGGCATCACAGAAGGAAAAGAGAAGGAAAGGGGACAGGAAGAGTATTGGAGGAAATAATGGCTGAAAATTTCCCATCTCTATTGAGCAACATTGATGTACATAACCAGGAAGCACAGACACCTCAAACAGTATAAACATTAACAGGGCTACTCCAAGACATATAATTATCAAATTGTCCAATGTACACAAATAGAATACCGAGAGCAGCAAGAGAAAAGAGATCCACCACATACAAGGGAACCTCGATAAGATTAAGTGCTGATTTTTCATCTGAAACCATGGAGGCAAGAAAGCAGTGGTATGACATACTGAAGGTGTTAAAAGAAAAAATCTTCTAGCCAAGACACATGAAAGATAGAAAAAATCCAGCAGGGACTCAGGGATTTAATTGAAAACACAAAGAGCACAAACATAATTTTTATAGGCATCCCAGAAGGGGAAGAGAAGGGAAAGGGAACAGAAGGAGTGCTGAAGGAAATAATGGCTGAAAATTTCCCAACCCTATTGAAAGAGATGGATGTACATGTCCAGAAAGCACAGCACACCCCAAACAGTATAATTCCCAACAGGACAACTCTAAGACATATACTTGTCTAAATGTCCAATGCTCAATACAAAGGGAAAATACTCAAGACAGCAAGAGAAAAGAGAACCATCACATACAAGGGAAGCACAATAAAATTAAGTGCTGATTTCTCATCTGAAACCATGGAGGAAAGAAGACAGTGGTATGACATAGTCAAAGTGTTAAAAGAAAAAATCTTCTAGCCATGAATTCTCTATCCAGCAAAGCTGACATTCAAAAATGAGGTAGAGTTCAAAGTATTCACAGGTAAACAGAAGTTAAGAACGCATGTCAATAAGAAACCTGCCCTTCAGGAAATACTAAAGGGAGTTCTGCAGGTTGAAAGAAAAAATCAGGAGAAAGAGCTGGAGGAGAGTGTAAGAACAACTAAAATGGTAAAAAGAGAAATAAAAACAACATATCTTATACATAAACCTAAAGAAAATATGGCTAAGGTAAGAAATTCCTTGACAGAATTTAAAGGAATGTTAAAGGATTAAACTCTCCAATCAGGAAACACAGATTGGCAGAATGGAAAAGGAAATATGGCTATCTATAGGCTATCTACCAGAAACTCATCTTAGACCTAGGAATGCAAAGAGGAAAAAGTGAAAGGTAGAAAAACAATTTTACATGCAAACAATCATAAAAGAGCAGGAATAGCTATAATCATATCAGAAAACATAGACTTTAAATGAAAAATTATAGTGAGACAAAAGAAGGGCACTATATATTAATAGAAGGGGTAATCTCTCAAGAATAAAGAACAATCATAAACATTTATGCACCTAATCTGGTCACCTCAAAATACCTGAGACAGAAACTGAAAAACCTAAGTGTGGAAATAGATATCTCTACAATTATTGTGGGAGACTTTAAAACACAATTATCACCATTAGACAAAACATCTTCAAAGAGGATCAATAAAGAAACAAAGACCTTGAATATTACATTAGCAGATTTGGACCTATTTTTCATATAAGGAACACTACACAAAAATACAGTGAGATACACATCCTTCTCAAGTGCACATGGATTATTCTCCAGGATAGATTGCATGCTAGGCCACAGCACAACTCTCAATAAATTCAGAAAGAATAAAATTATACAAAGTATTATCTCTGACAACATGGGATTGAAGCTGGAAATCATTAAAAGGCAGAAAAAGAGATTAGGCAGAAAGATATGGATGTTAACATACTCTTAAACAATCAGTGGTTCAAGGAGGAAATTGCAAAAGAAATAAAAAACTATCTTGAAACAAATGAAAATGACAACAAAAAACATCAAAACCTATGAGATGCAGGAAAAGCAGGGCTGAGAGGGAAATTCATAGCCATAAATTCCTATATTAAAAAAGAAGAAAGAGCTAAAAATCAAAGACAGAAGAGCATACCTGGAAGAATTAGAAAAAGAGCAACAAACTAATCACAAAGAAAGTAGAAAGAAGGAAATAAAGATTATAGTAGAGATAAGTGAAATTGAAAATAAGAATGCTCTAGAAAAAATAAACGAAGCCAAAGCTGATTCCTTGAGAAGATTAATAAATTTGACAAAACCTTAGCTAGACCAACAAAGGAAAAAAGAGAGAAAGTCCAATTCAGTAGAATAAGAAATGAGGAAGGGGATATCATCGCACACCCCACAGAAATAGAGTAGCATAAGAGGATACTTTGAAAAATTGAATGCCAACAATATAGATAATTTAGAGCAAATGGACATATTACTAGAAACACACAAGCAGCCTACATTGATGAAAGAAGAAAATGCTGAATCCAAAAGACCAATCACAATAATAAGATAGATTTAGTCATCAAAAATCTTTCAACTAAGAAGAGTCCAGGATAAGATGGCTTCACAGGTAAATTCCACTAAATATTCTAGAAATAACTAAAACCATTCCTGCTTCAACTCTTCCAAAGTATTGAAGTTGTGGGGACATTGCCTAAGTCATTCTATGATGCCAACACCACCCTAATTACAAAGCCAAAGATGCCACGAGAAAGGAAAACTATAGACCAAACCCTCTAATGAAACTAGATGCTAAAATCCTCATCAAAATACATGCTAATCGTGTTCAACAACAAATCAAAGGAATTATACACCATGAACAAGTGGGTTTCATCCCTGGTAAGCAACAATTGTCCGACATAAAATAATCAATCAATGTAATACACCACATAAACAGAGTGAAAGAAAATAAACACATGATCATCTCTATAGATGCAGAAAAAGCATTTGACAAAATATGACATCCTTTCTTGATAAAAACACTTCAAAATATAGGAATAGAAGGAAGCTTCCTCACTATGATAAAAGGTATATTTGAAAAACCAACAAGTAACACAGTACTGAATTATGAAATCCCCAAAGCTTTCCATATAAATTTTGGAAAAAGACTAGGAGGCCCAGTTTCATCACTCTTTTTTAACATTGTCATAGAAATACTTAGAAGAGAACTTAGACAAGAAAAAAATATAAAAGTCATCCAAATTGTAAACAAAGAAGTATAAATTTCACTATTTGCAGATAACATAATCCTATACATAAAAAGCCCTGAGAACTCTACAACAAATCTTCTAGAACTTATAAATGATTTCATAATTTGGCAGGTTATAAGATCAATGTGCAAAAATCTGTAGCATTTCTGTGCACCAATAATGAACAATTGGAGGAGGAACTCAAGAAAAAAAAATCCTATTTACAATAACAGCTAAAAGAATCAAATACCTAGGGATAAATTTAATTCAATGAGTAAATGACTTGTACACAGAAAACTACACAACACTGTTAAAGGAAACCAAAGAATACCTATATAAATGGAAGAATATTCCCTGTCAGTGGATAGGAAGACTAAATATAATTAAGATGCCTACTCTATCCCAAAGGATTTACAGATTTAACACAATCACAATAAAATTACCAGAGCATTTTTTACTGAATTGGAAAAGCTTACTATGAAATTTATTTGGAAGAGCAAGGGACACTGAAGAGGCAAAGATATATTGAAGAGGAAAAATAAAATTGGATGAATCACAGTACCTGAGTTTAAAATGTACTAAAAAGCTACAGTGGTTAAAACTGCACGGTATTATGACAAGGATAGACATACTGACCAATAGAATCTAACTGACAGTTCTGATATAGATCCTCACAATTAATTGATATTTGAGAAGGCCACCAAGCCCATTCAAGAAGGAGAGAATGGCATCTTCAATGAATGGTGCATGGAGAACTGGATATCCATATCCAAAAGAATAAGAGAGGAACATCATATCACACATTTTACAAAAAATAACTCAAGAATGATCAAAGATCTAAATATAAGAGCCAAGTGCATAAAGATCTTGAAAGAAAATGTAGAGAAGCTTTTACAGGATCTTGTGTTAGGAAATGGTTTCATGAACTTTACAACCAAAGTAATCAAAAAAAAAAAAGTAGATAAATGGGACCTATTCAAAATTGAAACATTTGCACCTCAAAG
>JAQZBX010111419.1:0-10287 GCA_029593785.1 Cabassous unicinctus
TTTTTTTTCGTTTCCTCTGGGGCTGTCCTGAGTGGAGAAAAAGGCATCAAAATATTTGAAGGATAAGAGCAATATTGTAATATACAATTTCTGAATTTCCAGATTAATTTCCAAAATCTAAGGGCATCCCCAATTAGGATTTGAGATGTGAGTAAATCCACAATTTATGGGGCTTCTTCTTCTCTTACTTTTAAATTATTGTTGGGTTTTGAGTCATGTGCCCCACATTGCCATGTGACAGGAGGCAGAGATGCAACCCAAGGAATCTTAAGGATTATGGCAGGTCAGAACCAGAAAACTACAGACTTCTGGGAGAAAACATGGTCTTGGAGACAGTGTGATTTTGGATTTCTAATATCTGAAACATGCAACCATTAATTCCTGTTGTTAAATCAACCAGTGTATGGTATTTGTCATAGAAACTCTGGCTAACAAAACAATTATTATAAAGGAGAAAGCTGGTTAAAATAATCAGCACAAGCTTATAATGCAACTACGGACTCTAGGACTGCATTACCTGTGTTTAAATCCTGATTCTGCCACATACTGTGTGACCTTGGGGAAGTTACTTAATCGTTTTGGTCCTCAGTTTCATCTATAAAATAAGGATAGTAAAATACCTACCTCTAAGAATTAGAGTGTAGATTAAATGAGTAAAGTGCTTAAAATAATGCCTGGTATTTAATAAATGTACCATAAAGGGTATCACAAAAAGGGTCAAACTGCCTGAAAGTAATAAAATAATAAAGGGAAAAAAGGAGAAGGGTTTCCTGCTGATGTTGATTGTATTTTAACTGTGTGCATATGATGCCTTCCTCCCTCCCTCCCTTCCTCCTTCCCTCCCTCCCTTCCCTCCTTCCTTCCTTCCATAAATAATTATTGAACATCTACTATGTACCAGGCATTGTTCTTAAGTGGAGCCTGAGGGATTGCTCCATGGATGTAGATACCACCTCTCTTAAGTCTGGTGTCCTAAGAAGCAGAGCCTGAGACAGGGAATTGGGTGCAAGTGATTGACCGAGGGAGTACTCTCAGGAAAAATTTAGTGAGGGAAGTAGGATAGGGCAGGAGAAAAGGCTAAGCAAGGACATAGTCTCACCTGTAGTTTAACTTCAGCTTGATCCCATGGAGGATTCTAGAATTGCACCCTGCAGTCAGTCCCACAGTGAGGCAAGGGGGTGGCCTTTTCTACCTTCTGTGCCAGTCAGTCATTAGCTAGTCTGTTCCTTGGTGTGCATTATACATCCAAGGAAGCTCCTTTCAGCCAAAAACAATTCTTTTGAGAAAAGAGCAGCTAAGAGAAATTATCATCCCAACACTTGTATCAGTTGGAGATGGCTGCATTACCCCAGCAAAGGGGATCTGGGCAGGGCAACATAGAACCCAGGCTACAGGAGATGATAAGGGGAAAGTATAAAAATTGTGAGCCATTCTCTTGTTATTATCAAATATACAGGAAGCTATTTTTAAAGTTTTCACTCAACCTACTCAAAATTTAAATTCTCAACCAGCTTGAGAGCAGATAGCTGTCTAGGGTCTGTACTAGAATTAGGCACCAAGTAAATAATGAATGGAGTGAATTTTCTTTAATCATAGTATAAAATATAGCATTGGAAGTGTTTTCTGCAAACAATGGAGCACCTGTCATATTTAGTGCCCCTGATTTTCATGCCAAGGCCAGGTTCAGCTTATACAAATTCCTATGATATATGACTATATATTCTTCCCACCCTCCCTGCTGGTTTACGATGCCATGTGCCAAGGGTAACAGGAATAATATCTAGCTAAACAGTACAGACCTGGACATGCTTTATCTGATTTGATTTTCATCCAGTTTTGTTAATACATCCATTAGGATTGGCAAATCTGACCATCTTTCCTCTTTCATTAAGCTTTTCTTCCCTTGTTTTATTCTATCCCTCTCATTTCCAGACTCTCCCCAGATCAGGTACTTGGTGCTATCATACCATCTCTTATCTAACTGGTTCCCTCACTGTGAAAGTTCACCAAATTCTTTCATTTTATTGTTATTGACACTCACCAACATCTAAGAGAGGGGCTTTCTTCCCAAAGCTCTAAGCAAGGCATCCTTGACCTCCTTGTTCCTCAAACTGTATACAACAGGGTTCAGTAGGGGGGTGATGACAGTGTAAGTCACAGAGATAAGTCTGTCCTGCAGGGAATTTTGGGATTTGGGTTTTAGGTAAATAAAGGAGGTACAGCCATAGTGGACAATGACCACCGTGAGGTGTGAAGCACAGGTGGCAAAGGCCTTTTTCCGGCCCTCAGCTGATGCAATCTTGAGGATGGTGGTGACAATCAGGACATAGGAAATGAAGATGAGGACCATGGGCAGAACAAGAACACACAGACTGATTAGCAAAGTGATAAGCTCCTTGATGGTGATGTCAGCACATGCGAGCTTCATTAGGGGCCGGATGTCACAAAAGAAGTGGGAGATGACATTGGCACCACAGAAGGGCAGGCTGAACACAGAAGACACTTGGATGATGGCTGTGCTCAGACCAATGCTCCAGGATCCACTCGCCAATTGTATACAAGCCCTTTTGCTCATGATGACTGAATATCGTAGGGGGTTGCAGATGGCCACATATCGGTCATACCCCATGGCCGTGAGCAGGAAGCAGTTATTGACACCAAAAGTGAGATAGAAGAAGAGCTGCGTGGCACAGTGTGGAACGGAGATGGCTTGCTGGGGGCTGAGGAGACTAGACAGCATGCGAGGGATGATGGCCACAGTATAACAGGTCTCTGAAATGGACAGCACACTCAGGAAGAAGTACATGGGGGTGTGAAGTTGACGGTAGAGGTGGATCACTGTCAAGATGACCACATTGCTGACCAGGGTAAATAGGTACAAGACCAAAAAGACCACAAAGAGAATGAGTCAGTGCTGCTTCCCAAAAACAGAGAAACCTTCAAAGGTAAGTTCTGTCACCACAGTGAAATTGAGTCTTGGCATTGAGGAGAATCTGGATCTGAAAGAGATGGAGTGGAAGGGTTGAACATCCAGCCTAAAAACAGTAGGCTGGTCTAGTGTCATCATAAGCCATGTGCATGGACCCAAACCACTCTGGCACCCTTCAGACATTGGCTAAGTACTCAGAGTCACCTCTCAGCGTCCAGGGATTGGAAAAATGGTGTAGTAGGGGAAAAAGAGAGTAATCATGTAAAACAAGTAGTGGAAAAACTTAATCATCATGGGTAGAAACAGATGTAGGTCACAGATGGCACTAGATAAGTGTTCATAGCCCTAGAACTCCACCTCAAGTCACCTGGCTTAGACCAGCAATGACCCATCAAGTGTCAGGGACCTGGACCAAGCCAGGGGCAGAGCTCTGTGTAAGGCATTCGGCCAGGAGATTCTTACCTCCAGCTCCAGCTCCAGCTCCAGCTCCAGCTTTGATAGAAAGGGCAAATCCAGATACACAATATTGTCCCCTCTCACAGTTCAAATTAAAAACAACTGATGTATGAAATATGGCAGTGAGAAGAGAAACTGCTGTTTTTACTGGAAGAAAGTGCACTATGTGAAGCCAAGACATTCAGTGCCAAAGTCAACTCTCTTTTCATCCCTCCTCCCTTCCTATGGCCCCCAAATACCACCTGTTTTAATATCTGAGTTTCCCTCCTGTGTGGAAGGTAGTTTCTATTTCTATTTTCTAGTCTCTAGTTAAGCTCAATAAAGTCTTTTTTTATAATCATTTGAAATATCAGTAACTATAAGAAAACAGTGATAACAACAACAAAATATTTGTTTACAGAAATCTTTAACTTTAATCCCAATGTAAATTGAGGGATGCTTTTATTTTTGCTTACTTCACTTGTCTTCATTTGCTCATACAAAAATGCAGAGAATAATAGTATCTACTCTATAAGGTTGCTTTGGAGATTATGTGAATTACTATATGTAAATTGACTTGCACAGTTATTAATACATTACAGGAAAACAATCCATTAAATTTCTGTTTCCCTCCCTTCATCTATTCCCCCATCCCTGCTCCCCGTAAGTCTAGGGTCACCCCAACACACTCTCTGTTTCTCTCTCCTTCTCTTTCATATCCATGGTTGTTGTCATTGATTTCTCCAAACCCTACTGATTGGAAAGTCTAATTCTCACTTTCCACAACCCCCTTCTAATTCTAGATCCTGTAATGTGTGGGATTGGGGATAGTCTGAAATCAAACACTTCTGTGTTCAATCCCCAGATACACTTGCTTCATGTATGACCTTGTAAATGTTTCCTTATCTCTTTAGGCCTCCATTTTTTCCATCTGTCAAATGGAGACAATATTAATATCCCCCTCAGAAGAATGATGTGAGGGTCATGCAAGAAGATTCCTACAGGGCATTTAGCAGAGGACCTGGCATAGAGTATGCCATCAATAAATAGTAACCGTTGATAAAGATGAGCATAGATTTCAAAACATGAATATTTTAGATCATTGTTCTAACTTCTATATTTCATATAGCATGGCTCCCAGGTTAGAAGGTTGTCCTCATCCAGCTAATACTTGTGTAGCATCTTGAAGTTTAGAGGATGCTTTTCTATCAGTTAGAGACATGAGAATGAGACAGCTGGGAAGAAAGCAGGGGCAGAATCCCAAGGGTGGGGGATGGGCGTGGATGTTGATTATGATTGGAATGGTCAGCTATTCCCATGCCCACCTCCCTACCATGTCTGAAGCAATTCAGCAGGAGTCCCTGTGTCCAGAACTCCCTGCATACATGGAACACTGATATTTCAACCAGCCATTCACTGACCATCTGGCTGAGAATGTGGAAGGAAAAAGGAGGAAATGTAGGCAACTTCTATGTCAGGGAATATGATTTTCCCATTATAAAAGATGAAAATTGGGTTCATCTGAGAGTTAGATGCTCCATTTCTTGCCCCCAAGTTTTGCATACAAGGGGTATGATGGAGGATGGTGGGTGAAAGGACTGAATGTTCCCAATTCCCCTAGATCAATCAATATGACATTAGGGTGGCAGACCAAATTGACCAAGTAAGCCCTTTGAAAGCTTGGCCTTTGAAATGTTCATGGTTAGTGCCCAGATAATTCTTTCTGAGTGATTATTTTTGTCTATTTATAATTCTTTTTGTTCTCTTGGTTTTGCAGCACAACTGTATATTCATTTTTTCCACTTGACAATATTTCCAGGATATAAAAGTAAATGAAAAAGTGGTATACCTTGAGGCAAGAGTCATGAGGCCACATTCAGGCACAGAGCAGGAATCCCTGCTTCATTGACTGGTGGAATGTGACTTACATCTCCCTGGGCAGGGCCGAGGTTTATTCAGGATTCAGAGTGAGACTCCAGTGTGTAGAGCAGCGACGCTCAGGACTCCCCTTTTGTTGTGGCAGACTAAACACGCAGAGAATCCTCTGAAGGGCGGCTAGAAGAAAACTGTAGAACCTACAGGTGTCTATCAGCTTATTCCTTTCCTTAATTGATCAGAACTAGGAGCAACAAACAGGGCCATAAAGCAGCAGAGGGCTCTCCAGTGCCTCCTCACAGCCCCGCCTCTTTAAATCTGGAGAGCATGCTGCCAGAGAGGACCATTCTCCTGTGACCCAGGACTCTTGAGTCCCTCTCCCCAAAGTCACCATATGTTCCCAAGGCAGCAATAGCAAGATCCAAGCACCATGATGTCTAAGGATCTCATTAGAGAAGAGGCTCACCAACATAATCACGTAGTTGAGATTTAGACCATCTGGGCTTTCCCCACAGGAATAAAACCTTTGCATCAAGATATGATCTTGCTCTGCGGATGAAGAGGAACTTCCTTCATGACCACCACCAATGCAGAGATGGGGGGAGGCAGAACCCAACCATGTTTAAGGGTGCAGTTTTGATAGGCAAGTCACTCATACTCTGGGGTCTCTGCCCCCTCAGAGCTAAAGGATCTATTTCTGAGGCCTTGTCCAGTTGGAATGGTCTAGGAACTGTGACTCATTCATTTACTGATTTTACTGAGCACGTCTCACTTGCCAGGTACATGAAATATAGCAGAAACTGAGGACACCACGTCTATATTGCATACCATTTCTTCTGGCTTTGCACACCAGATACCAAGCATTCAGGAATCATGCATTGCCTAGGAAAAGCTGAGGACCTTCTCCTTGAGGAAGATCAGAAGGAAGGCCCTCACTGGGGTCCTTTCTGCATCCCCCTTCTTTTTCTTTCCCCCCATTTAGTCAGTCACCAGACCTAGGCTTGTTTGATTTTTATAATGTGAGTGAAAGATGGGTCGGCCTTTCCTAAGGCTGAAAGAGAATCAAATATCAAATCTACCAGGTTCCCCTGGGATTTGAGCTCTTCTCTAATCCATAGTTCTGGTACCAGTTTATGCTTTTCTTTCAGAGACCCCAAAGGTAGGAAAAGTTCCCTCTCTGAGCACCAGAATGCTGAGAAATGAATGCCTGAAAGTAAGGCAGTTTATTGTGGTCTTTGACAAGCCATAAACTGGGAAAGACTGACAAGCATGGAATGGTTGCTAAGGACTTAGTTCAAGTCAACAAGTCAAGGCCTTCAAACATTTACCCAAGAGAAACTGGAAATACTCAAGTTCATGAGCCATAAAGATCTGGAGTTACACAGCTGAGAGATAGATATACAGTATATTTATCACTACTTGGAAACAGCCAGTATGTAACCCCATTAGAGCTTTTGAAATCCTCTATGGAGCAGCTAAAGAAGGCTTAACATTGGGCAAAAGGTCTATCAAGATCTTTATATAATCAGTTAATGCTGGGTCTTATTTGTCAATGTCCATTCTTCAGAGTTTCTCTAGTAGCTCTATTTAAGTATGTAGCTCTTTGGGATTAGAAATAGGATGAAGTTGAAACCCATGAGAAAGGAAAGGAAATACTGATATTGAAATTATTAACTGGAAAATGACTGATTTTTATTGAGTATTTGTCTGAAATGAGATGTGTTCAGGCTGAAAACGTCTGAAAAAATCTGAAGTGGATGGAATATTTTTTGAAAAGTGAGAAAATACATATTGATTTTTCATACCCCTTATTTTTCTTGACTTATTGCATTTAACTATGGACTATAATACAATATTAAATACTAGCAGTTATAGAGACATTTTTGCCTTTTTCCAAATTTTAATTTGATGCTTCCATGTTTCAATCACCGTTAAATGTAATGCTTGCTGTAGATCTTTGGCAAGTACCGTTTATCAGATTAAGGAGGTTTGTCTGTACTCCTTCTACTCCTGGTTTGTCTGTAAATTTATCATAAATGGTTTGTTAAATCTTTAGCTAGTTTATTTTCTATATCGCTTGATATAATGATATTTGTTTTTTTCCTTAATTGGTTATGGTAATGTATTACATTAATAGCTTTTTCTAATGTTGACTCATTCATACATTTATAAAGAAACCCCTATATTTATATATATATATACTCTACTGAATTCAGTTTGCTCTTTTTTCATCTATCCATTATTGGCCTGTTACTATCTTTTCTCCTACTTTATCTATTTTTGGTACCAAGAGTTTGCAATTAGTAACCTCTTAAAACATGTTGGGGGAAATTTCATAGCTTTCCTATGCTCTGAGCCTGGTATTTTTTTTGTTGTTGTTTGTTTGTTTGAAACAGTAGGTAATTTTTACTAACATTTCCATTTCTTAGGTTTATTATTTGAGTAAATTTTCTATTTCTTGTTGATCTACATATGGTAAATTATAATTTCTTTCAAATTTGCCTATTTATATATTTTTTCTAATAGATTAGTATAAATTTATTCAAGGTATGCTTTTTTTAATTCTTTTGTTCCCCTATATCAGTACTCATATCATCCTATCCTAACTGATTTTGTGTCCCTCTGATTTTTCTTAATCATACTTGTCAGAGGTTTAGCTTTGAGATTAATTTTTTCAAAGAGCCAGTTTAAAAAAAAAGATTTCTATTGTTTTATGTTTTCTTTACTTTTGTATTTCAATTCATTTGTATTTTATTATTATTTGTTTCTACTTTGGTTACTTTGTGGTTCTTTTTCAATCTTCATGAATTTAAACCTTCATTTATTTTCATTCTTGTTTTCAATAAAATATATAAAGCTATAAATTTCTTTCTGAGAACTGCTTTGGATGTGCCTCATTGGTTTTGATATGTAGTGCTTTTGTTATGTTTCAGTGCTATGTATTTTTAAAATTTTCATTTTTAGTTCTTCTTTAACCCATGGGTTATATAGATGTTTATTTTAAAAGAGAAAGCTTAACATAGGAGTCAAGAACTCAGACCCTGGAGTCATGATGCCTAGGTTTGTGTCCCACTCTGCTATCTATTGGCTTTGTGCCCTTGGGCAAGTTGCTTAACCTGTCTGCCTCAATTTTCTCTTATGTAAAATGGAGGGAATAATAGTGCCTATCTCAGACAGTTGTTGTAACAATTAAATGAGTAAATATTTGAAAGTGCTTATAATAATGACTGGCATACATTAAGTGCTATACAAGTTGCTCAGTAAGTAAAATTCAGATCTACCAGGAGAGGTAATGGAGAAGGCCTTGGCTACTTTTTGTTGTTGTTGTTGTTGTTGATTTCTTATTTTATTGCATTTGGTCCATGAAAATGATTTATTTAGTATCAGTGATTCAGAATTTGTTGAGGCATTTGTTGGGGTCAAAAGAAGGATCGTTATAACCCTTTTAACCCATTGGTTATTTTATTAGTTTCTGAGCGATGTGTTAATATCTCCTACCATGATAGTGTTTGCCAATTTCTCCCTTTAGTTTTATCAGTTTATGCATAATGCATTTTGAAGCTATGTTGTTCAAAACTTATACATTTATGAGTGGAATATCTTTTGGATGAATTATTTTGTTTAATCAATACTACAAGTCCCTTAGTGGTTTTCACTTTGAATAATATTTTGTCTAATATTAAAAACATTGCATCTACTTTCTTTTAACATTTGCCTAGATACCTTTTTCAATCTCTTTATCTTCAAACTTTCTGTACCATATTTTTTAGTATATGTTTTATAATAGTGTAGTGTCAGATTTTTCAAATTCAGTCTTAGAGCCTATGTGTTTCAATTGATTAATCCATTCACATTTATTGCAAATAAAGAAATCATTAGATATTGCTGCCATCTCATTTTCTATTTTCCATTTACTGAGATTTTCTAATCTCTTTTTGTTTGATTAATTTTTATTTGTTCCAGTTTTTCTGATGAGAATGCTAATAAGAATATTTCTATTTATCCAGCATTTACCTTTAATTGTTGCAATTTAATTTTATTTTTAATAAATAATCCAAATATAGAATCAAAATGTAAAATAGTGCTACATTAAAAATTAGTTCTCTACAAACACTTTCAAGTCTTTAACCTGCTTTGTATATAATGTGCCATCGCATTTTGGTTACATTTTATATTATATGCATAGATTAGTACACTTGATTCCTAACTTAGACATAATCTCTTGACTTCCTGGCTCACTTAAAATACCATCTGTGTGCACATCAACACAAGCGCACACACACACATACTTCTCTCATCATTGAAGTAAAACCTGTCTATTTTAAGAACACATATTATTATGATATGCAAATATTATTCACAGCTGAGCCATGCAGCATATTATAAGTGTACATCTCTTCTTGTGCAATTTTTGTTTTCTCACATTTTAGTAATTGAATCCTTTTATTTGTTTAGTTTTCTAAATGCCTATAATGAATTCATCCTCGAACTTTCCACTACAGCTGTAAAATCCTTTCTCCATAGTTATAATCAAATATATCAGGAAGTCTTGCATGTCTATAGCTCTCTGTCTGTCTGTCTATCCATCCATCTATCTATATCTATCATCTTAAGACCACTAATCTGGAGTTCTCTTTCTTCCTACTCCAATGTAGATTGGGTTACTCTCTAGGACTGCTACATGGTTTTAAATCTGGAGCTTTCTTGAACCATCATTCTGAGATTCCCTTTGTCTCTCTCCTGTGTTAGTTGCCCTATTTCCCGGATCCCTCATTTTGATGGAGTACTTTTCAGTAGCTTCCTGAGAATGAGAACATGGGGATGCAAATTTCTTGAAATGTTGCATGCTTGAAAATATCTTTATCATAGCCACATATGCGTTGAGTAGTTTGCTGGATATATTGATCTATCTTGGAATAATTTTCCCTCATAATATTGAAAGCATTGCTACATTTTTTTTTAACTCTTAGTGTAATTGTTAAAAAGTCTAATTTCTTTAGAATTCCAGCCCTTTTTATTTGATTTTTCTCCCTTTTTCTTTACGGAAG
>JAQZBX010111420.1:0-10286 GCA_029593785.1 Cabassous unicinctus
AAATAGGTGAGCTTTGTTTCTGCTTAAAAACTGAAAAAAAATTTATTTGAAAAAAAGGTTGAAAGCAATGAGTCAAGTAGATCCTGGAAATTATAAAGTTGTTATTGGAGAAAATGTACATAGCACATAATGAAAAAGTTAATTTATGTTGCAACTAAGGTAATTAAGAGTTTTCTGAGGAAATAAGAAGAGTAGAAAAACATGTGGAAAGACAAAGAATTGGGAAATAAAATTGTGTGTTCTGGAAATTACATGCAGCTCAGTATTCAATATGTAAGGTAAAGAAGTGGTATGAGGTAAGACTGAAGGAGTTATGCTAAAGTCAAATCCTGAGGTGCTAAGGCTTTTGGATTTGACCTTGTAGGTGACAGGAAGCCAGCAAAGGGCATTAAGTAGTGGATGAAATATCAGACTTACCTCTTTACTCACAGCTTGGTATTTGTCAAAGTTTGGGGGCACTATAATAAGTTGTGGGCAAAGTCTCTTAGCAATAAATCCTGGCATGGCTGCACGAACACCAAACCTCCTTGCGTGGTAATTTGAAGTAGACTGAAAGAAAATTGACCACATGGGAAAAAATATACAAACCTAAATGGACATATTGATCCATGCATTCATAAGAAATATTACTGATGTGCATTTTCAATTCAAGGACATTTTTTTTATAGGCCACTGTCTCGAACCAAATTTTAACTTTATCCTATCATGATATTATTATTCCACAGATCCTCTCCCACTACTCCCCTGACATTTACAATGTGACACCAGGTAATAAGCAAGGTTGTGATAATTAAAAGGTTCTAGCAACTAAACTTGCAATATAGTATCGATTAAAGTTTGGATGACAGTGGGTGATGGTACATGAAAGTAATAATGTTAATTTGGGAATGTGCTCTATTTTGGGAATTTGGTAATCTTCTTATCTGGAAAAAAATCAAAGGTCTAATGTATGCTCAGTCAAATTAAGTGCCCAAAATGAAGTGATTAAAGTGTAAAGGAACTTTAGAAATCAAATTTTATTTCAGAACCTTTTTTGGTGAAACTTTTGACTGGGAGATGGAACTAAAAACTTTGAGAGTGAAAAGGAGAACATTACTTACTAAATCCTGTTAATGATGTTACCTAATCAAAGTCTGTATCAACGTGGTAGACATTCAGAATCTTTATTTGGAATCTCACGTGAAAATTCAAAGAAATGGAAAACTGAACCTATCAAAAAAGGAAGTATTGCAGAATAATATCAATTTGCTATTAATAATTTTCAAATGACACTTTAAAAATCTTGATAATACTCAAAATTATGCTAATCCTTGATCAGTGTTCTGGAACAGAAAATGCAGGTACCACTAAACATGCTTACAATAAAAATAGGTCTGAGGAGGGAGTGGATGTAGCTCAGTGGTTGAATGCTTCTGCTTTCCATGTAAGAGGTACTGGGATCAATCCCTGGTACCTCCTAAAAAAAAAAAAAAAGGTCTGATGAATTGATATGAAAGCTGATCTACCAGACAGAGAGACAAAATTTTAGATATGAATTTCTCTAACTTGTGATGATTTGGAAATCACAAAAATAATAATTTATAGTTTCTCCCATCAAAAGGTAGGTTCTAGTTCCTCATGCCATGTGACTTGCTTTAACTTGCTTTGACCAAAAGAATGTGGTTGAAGAGACATTATTCTATCTGTAACAGACTGAAAAAAACAAACATGTACTATCATTACCATTAATTTGTATATATACTTTTATGAGTTTGATAAGACAAAAAAAATTATGCTTCAAATCTCATTAAAAGATGGAAATCCATTAGCTCAGCATACGAAAAGGGAAATCTTTGTTTAAATATAGCATAATATCATCTTGAATTTGGAAACAATAACCAATTTTTAGGAGGACAGCAGTTGTAGGATGGAAAATATTTTGTAGGTTTCAAAGCAGTGGGTTTTACCTTTTAACATTCCTACATCATATATATACATTTAATTTTATTAAGAATTTTATATATAGGATATATATACATACATACTGAATATATGCACTGAATATATAGCTTAATATTCTTAACAAAATTAAATAGTTTCTTTCAAATATTCATTGTGGATTTGAAGGAATTCTTTTCAATAAAGATTGTTTTAGAGCCAGAGTTGTTGGCTACATGAATATCTATAGGAGTAGAGATCAAGAACAATAAGACTATAGTTTTTATAATAAAATAACTCAGTAGGAATTATGTTTATGGATATCTAAGGCATTGGAAGGAGTTAGGAATAGGGAAGAACTCTTCCTATTTCTGTAGTCTTTTTTTTTTTTTTCCCCCCTGTAGATTGTTTTTATTTCAAAAAAACTGGAATGGATATTCCAGTTGCTCCTTTTAACACCCACATTTCAGCCACATACAGCTATCCTGGTCATCTTTACTTTCTATGTTTAAGGTGGCAATAAGGAAAAGCAATGTAAGAATCAGAAAAGCAAAGTTCCCAGGTCATGGGGAAACTACTTAATTGCAATCTAAATGTATTATATTATTGAAATATATTACTCTAGAACAAAGATTGGTAAACTTCTCCTATAAAAGCCCAGATGGTAATTACTTCAGGGTTTCCAAATCTTACAGTTTCTGCTGCAGCTACTCAACTCTGCTCTTTTAGTGCAACAGTAGTAATAAATGAATGGGTCTGACTATGCTCCAATAAAATCTTATTTACAAACCCAATCCGCAGACTGGATTTGGCCTACAAGCCACAGTTTGCCAATCTCTGCTTTAGAATAACATTGCCTTTTCTTTCTTCTTCAAACCTACCTTCTACTAGGTTTATAACTTTGGACAAATTATTAAACATCTCCCTGAGTTTCTTATTTGTCAGATGGAAAGAAAAATTTGTACCTCAAGGGATGCTGAATCAATAATTGAACATATATAAAGCACCCCAAAATATTTGGCAAACTGGTTGAACTCAATAAAGGCTTCCCCCTTCATGAACAAGTAAAATTTACTGAATATGTTATAAAATTTCCTTCTTGCCTTTGATTTTTACTGACTTACCAACATACTCACTGATCCTACAGCAATGGGTTTATCCTTCAGTTCTGGATTGTCCCTCATTTCTACAGCTGCATAGAAAGCATCCATGTCAATGTGGACTATGGTACTCTTCAGATCCCGGCTCCGTTCTAATTCCATTGCAAATCTGTCAACCTTAATATTAAAAAAAGTTATCATACTTTTAGACAACATAATAATGAGATACCATTAATCATAAATTTAATCTTACTTGTGGTGGATAACAGTAATATCTGAATAAGTATGTACATATATATAATAGAGCACGTAAATGATACCATAATGCACCAAAAATAATAGTGTATATTTCACACTCCTAAATAAATCAATAAGAATTATTTAAAGTCTATGTGTCAGGTACTATTCTAATCACTGGAGATATATCAGTGAAACAAACAAAAATAATATCTGCCTTCATAGAGCTTATATTTCAATTAGAACAGACAGACAATACACAAAATAATCAAAATGATTAAGCAAAAGACAGAGGATGCTAGAAAGTGGCAAAAGAGAAATGTACCAGGAAAGGGATGGTGATAAACATGTGGGGAGTGGGGGATGGGTAGGGCTGTTGCAGTTTTAGATAGGGTGACCAGGGAAGATTTCACTAAGAAGGTGCCATATGAGGAAAATCCTGAGAAAAGTAAAAAAATTCTTCAGAGAGCATTAGACTGGTGAGAAAAATGAAAGAAATGAAAAGGGGTAGAAATAATCTAAATAGGTCAGTAAAAAAAAAAAAAAGTTTATGTATCAGATACACCCATTCCCAACTGTTCCTTTTTTCTTGTCTGCCTCTACTACAGAGGCTCAAAAAGCTAAATACTCACTTTCCCAGTTTCCCTTGCAGGTGGGGGGTGACGATTTTGGTCTATGAAATATAAAAGGAAGTTTGCTGTAGGCAGGATAGGGCAGGGCAGTGTGCATTTGGAAAAGCTTTTCCTATTCTGATAAAAGGGATCTGATGAGCTAGTGCTGTCTTCTTAGTTTTTCAACGTCGAATGCTGACAATGTCAGGAGCTGTAGTAATTGTATTGTATTGTAGTAATACATCAAGGACCACAGAATGGAGAGACAGGGCAAACCTGGGGGGGTTTGTGATGACATCAAGGTACCAGTCCTGGACTGCCTGCTTCCTTTTTTTTTAACTTTTAAAATGTTTTTATGAACATCAATATGGAAAAGACACTTTTATAAAGAAAATAAAAAAACAAGTCATACAATTATACAAGATATTTACAACCAATATAAATGAGTGGATTAGAATTCAAATTATATATATTTTTAAAAACTTCTAAAAGTCACTAAGAAAAAGACAACCCAATATAAAATTGAGCAAGACAGGAACAGCCAGAAGAGACACAAAAGGCTTGTTTAAAAATAAAAACCTGCTCAACTACAAAGGCAACCAGAGAAATGCTCATTAAAACCAACTGAGACTTTCCTATCCACAAATTGACAAAAATGAAAAGTCTGATGATACCAAAGATTGATAATATATAAAAATAAGGACTCATACACTAAGAGTGGGTATGTAAATTGATACTAATATTTTGCTGAGCGATTGGGCAATATTCAGTAGCTTTGAAGATGCACACACCATACACCAGTAATAATGCCTCTTAGGTACATGCCCTGAGGCACTTAGAAATGTGCACAGAGACATGTAAATGAATCTTCATGGTCATATTGTACTAGTAAAACAATCAAAATGTCTATCAATAATAATTACATACTGCAATATATCTAATAGAATAATACACAGCATTGAAAATGATAATCTAGTACTACAAGTATAAAGGCTGAAGGAACTTGAAATATAATGAGTGAAAGAAAACCAAGTTACAGAAGAAGATGGACAATTTGCTTGTATAATGTTTTTTTCCATACTTTTTATAATGTGGGAAAATAACACTATTATAAGTTAGGCTTGCTATTACTTGATGTGAACAGTTATCTAACTAATAGTTTAGGTAAAAAAAAATAAGAAGAAGAAAGAAAGAAACACTGAGTTAAGCTTTCTCCTAGGAACTGCTATATTCTTGGAGACAAGCAATACTTTTTACCAGGTAAGAAATTCTGGTCTGTCGAAACCCTAAATGAGGAAACTAGGGATTCATAGCAGTTAAGGATCAAGCTTATTCAGAAGAGACCTTGTGTAGGACTTCAGACGAGGTTCTGTTATAGCATTCTGTAACTTAACTGGCTCTCTGTCCTCCATGCCACAGAATTTAATGTTTCCTTACTTGTTTTCCTGCTCTTAATATGGCATGTACTCAATTAGATATTAAATTGTGAGTTCCTTCGGTAGAAAGATGTTATCTGCCTTTAAATTCTTTCCCTAAAGGGAGAGGAGACTGGTAGGAAAAAAAGGAATGAAATTTATACTGACATATTAAAGTTGGTTAAAAAAGAAAAAGCAGAATTTGTGGTAGTAATTTCAGAAAAGGCTGATCTCTTACAATGAGACACCATACCTAATAAATAGAACTTTTCAATATTACTACAATTTCTCATCCAGATTTAAAACAACTATTTCTTCCATGGAATCAGTAATAAAATAGAAAATAGTATGACAAAAACAAAGCATGGAAACTAATAAAAAGTATGATATATTAAAAGCAAACTACTCTTTATTCATCTATAAAATATGCCTAAATATAAGCGTCAAATGAGAATAAAGGAGGGGCATTTTAAATATCTTAACCCTGAATCATCTGGAAAGGAAAAATAAAAAGCAAACCAAATGGGAGAAAATCTCCTCAGACTCATATATTAATGTTACAATAGTGTCTTCAGCAATCTATTCTATTTTCTGTGCTTAAAGTAATTGCACAGTTGCCAGAAAGAAATCTCCTCACTGCATGACTCATACATTCCACTTTCCTTTACTATCTCTCATTAGTCACTGTTCTCTGAATTCTTCTCTTTTTACATCTACCATAGCACATCACTGTTTTTTAAAGTTTCTTCTACTCTAATCTTTATCATGTTTTCCTTTTTTCATTTTCCTTAGAACAATTTTTCTTTCTGAAAGAGTTTCAAGTCCTGATCAAAGTCTGTAATATGTACATTATTCCCTTTGCTACTGCTGAGAACCAGTGTGTGCCACAGTGGCTAAGGATATGGGCTTTGGTTCGGATCCCAGCTCTGCTACTTATTAATTACATGACAGTGGGCAAGTTAAACCCCTAATCCTTACCTTTCTTATTTGTAAAGTGCGAATAAATCAATTTCAAAAGGTTGTTGAAAAAATTAGAAGAGATGCCCTTGTAATGCACTTATCTAGGGATATTGTAAGGGCTTAATGATATTACCTATAATTTTAAAAGTAGAAGTAACATTGAATATATTACATATATGGTACAATATGCTAATTGCTTCTAATATTAACTCATTGAGTGGTCAAAATAATTCTGAGATAATTGTTATTCCCATTTTATAAATGAGGAAACTGAAGCTCAATAGGATTAAGTAATTTGCCTTAATCATATAACGGGTAAGTTTTAGAGCTAGACCCAGAAACCAGGTTACTGTGCCCTTTCTATTATGCTTCCCTAAAATAGATTTTAAGAAGTCTTTAATATTACAATAAGTTCAAACTCTAATGCTATAATTTATATCCATATTATGTCTTACATATTTATGTTAAAAAAATTCCCCCTATCTCTATTAGATTTAGGAGGCTTATTTCAGAAAAAATGTGTATCATCTTCTTGACTTAGTATTTCTTTAAAAATTGTTGAGTAAATCTGAGCTAATAAAATCAATTGTTATGATGATCAAAATGCACTGATTTTCTGTGTGGTTGCCATTTAATTTAACATGAATGTTTGCCTATTCAATTTATGAACATATATAGTTATTATGAGATGTCACAAAAATGATTGTGCCTTTAAGAAGTCTAATGAGGATGGAATGGGGTGGGGAAAACTGCTAAATACCATGGAGTGGTTTTGAATAAATGCCATGAAAATTCATGTCTGCAGAGATTATTTACCTCAACTTAACTAGAAATAGTTCATACTACCTTATTAACACACGTATTAAAATCTAGTACTTGGAAATTTTATGACTCAAAGACACATTTCCCACAAAAACATCTCTGCTCTTTCAGACTGTCTTGACTCCTAAGGACTTCCTTAAATCCCCTCCCATTTAAATAACTTCTTTTAGAGGAAGCTGAACAAATGAAATATTTCAACAATCAACATAAAACACATTTCCTGCCATTTCCCTTGCATAAGAGGCCAGAAAACCTCCCATGAGATAGCTATAAAGTGTAACAAAATCTGAAGTTCTGCTAATAATGTAAAATATTTTCTATTCCTTCAAATTATTAGCATATTTAAGGATATGAGCTTTAAAAATAGTAAGAACAGCAAAAAGTTATATGGCACCACTCATATGTACTTTATCTTTAAAACATTATGAGTGAGATTTGTAGAGTATAGATCAATAAAACTTATCAAAAAGGGCACAGAAAATAAGTAGCTTTAGGATTACTATCAATTTAAAAATAATTTTATTGTGAGCAGGTGGATTTTTTTTTAAATTTGATAAAATAATGCTTAAGTTTATTTGGAAGAAACAATGTATGAGAAAAATACTTTTTTCTTGAAGACCAGTGGGGAAGAATATAAAACTATATCATTACTGTTCAGTACCATTGGTACTGATGTGAGAAAAGACTCAACTGATTAGAAGAAAGGGTCCAGAAACAAATCTAAGCACAATGGGAATTTAGTATATGAATGTGCCTCATTTCAATTTAGTGGAGAAAGGAGTCATGATACAATAAACGGTGTTCGGACAAGTGAACCACTATTTAGGAAAAAGAACATCATTTAGGGAAAATCATAATAGCATTTAGGAAAAAAATATTTCACACCTTACATCAAAACTAATTCCAAATGCACTAAAGATTTGAATGTAACAAAATCTATAAAAATATTAAAAGAACATACAAGCTTGATTGTAGGGAATAAATTTCTAGGCATAACTCAAACCCAAAAAATTCCCTTCCTTTTTGGAATAATGAAAATGTTCTAAAATTGATTGTGGTGATGAATGCACAGTTCTGTGATTATACTGAAAACCAATGATTGTATGCTTTGGATGGATTATATGGTATGTGAATTTCTACCTCAAAAAAATTCTTAAAATTACTGTTGGATTTGATCACATAAACAAAACTGTATAGGGAAAAAAAAAACCCTGCAAAATTAAAAGACAAACACATTGGAAAAATATTTTCAAGAAATGGCAGAGAAAAAATATATCTTTAATATATGAAAAGATCTTATAAATCAAGAGAAAAAGATACAAACTCTAGAAATGTGGGCAAAGGATATTGTCTGGGACTGCTAGTTATATCCCCAAATCTGTTCTCTCTTCCTTCCATAGCTGGGCATATGAACATATTTTCCAGCTTCTCTTGCAGTTAGGTGTGGTCGTGTAACTTAAATTCTTTCCACTAGAATGGAGCTGAAGTAATATGTGCATTTTCTTCTTCACTTGTTTAATAGCAAATTACTTGCTTTAGATTTTTTTTCCTTGTTCTTTCTCCCTTACCAAGGGCTGGAATATGGACTGGAGGTGACCTAGTTTTGTCAGTCTAGATAAGGGTAAGACTAGGGGATGATGGAACAACAAAATAAAGATCTTGGGTCTCTAAATTACCACAGTAACCAGAGCCACCCCACCATCTGGGCCTACCTACCTATTATGTGAGAAAGAAATAAACTTTTACTTAAGTCATTATATTTTGGGGTCTTCTTTGCCAGCAACTTAGCCTGTATCATAACAAACAGAAATAAAGAAGAAATTTCCACATGAAAGAAATATGAATGGCTAATATGTGAAAAGATGCTCTTTCTCTATCAATCAAAGGAAGGCAAATTAAAACAACCATGAGATAATATTTTGGACCATTGTATTAGCAAATAGTAAAAGACTGATAATATCTAGTGTTAAACAGATATGTAGGAAACCAGAACTCATGGTGAAAATGTAAAATAATACATTACTTAGTGAAAATAGGATGAGAGTGCAAAGGTATTTGAATAAAAAGGATCAAAAGGATTGTGTATAAAACAGAAAGCTATAATCAAGTTTGAGTAAATAAATTATGGCACCTCCAAATAATGGAACAAATGCTGTTAAGCATTAAAAAAGATGAGTGGCAGACAAATTATCCTTTGTCATTATAGTAGACAACTTAACACAGAAGATAAAAATTAGCTTGTGCACTAGAAAAGCATATATCAAAAATGCCACTTTATAGCCTGGTACAGAAAACATGAAATTTATTATCTCTAACCTTTATCACAAGAGAAGTATTTTGTAGTCTTTAGATTGATATTATAATTTTATCTTTATTATTATAGCCTAAAATGCTTTAAAGTTGGATTAAATTTTGATGAGGGTACACCAGGCTGGCAATCGATTTAGCTTTACTAGCAGAACCTTGACTGATTTGGAGTTGCCAATCCACCATGGCTTGTTGTCATTTGGTTCTTCTCAAATGTTTCTCCTGAAATAACTTTTAACAGCAAAGGAAATTGAATATTTACCCCCTGAAAATCCTGGAAGAGAACACAAAAGCTTCCTAATTTTCCAAAGTCTTGTGTTTCATCTTAAAAATGTATGCACATTTGGCATTTTACTCAATAGTATGATTATTTTGTTTTAAAATAACACAATTACATTTTAAATTATTTTCTAGTTTAATTAGTAAACATATTCTCCCAAATCTTTTCTGCAAAAACAGCACTGCAGGAAAATGTGCCATATTTATCCTATGGCCTTTTCTAGCTGCCAAGTATGTGTATAATAAAAAGAACAGGGGGGCGGATGTGGCTCAAATGGTTGGGCATCTGTCTCCCATACGGAGGGACCTGGCTTTGATCCCTGGGACCTCCCGGTAAAAGAAAAAAGAAAAAAAATATATAGAAGTTGCGCGGGCCACCAGGCCCTGTGCATGGGTGTGCCAGGCCCCACCGAGCCACGCAGCAAGATGATGATGTAACAGGAGAGTGACACAGGGAGAGCCAAGATGAGACATGCCGAAAAACCAGGAACTGAGGTGGTGCAGGTGGCAAAATGCCTTTCTCCCACATTGGAGGTTCCCAGGATCGAATCCCAGTGAAGACAGGAGGAGAAGGATGAGAAGAGAGGGCAGGAAACAGACACAGAGAATTGCCCAGCAAATGGACACAAAACAGCAAC
>JAQZBX010111421.1:0-10308 GCA_029593785.1 Cabassous unicinctus
ATGACATTACAATGACAGATACAGGCCATTATATATCCAGCCATAACCTACAGAGTCGAATGGGAGAGAGTGTAAACTACAATGTAAACTATAATCCATGCTCAGTGGCAATGCTCCAAAATGTGTTCATCAATTGCAATGAATGTACCACACTAATGAAGGATGTCGTTAATGTGGGAAAATGTGGGAGGTGTGGGGAGCAGGGTATATGAAAATCCCCTATATATTCTCTGTAACATTTATATAATTGAAGTATCTTTTAAAAAACAAAAAAAAGTAGGGAAAAAAAGAATACATGAAAAAAAATCACATTCATAATGAGGTAGCTTCTGGCCTATGTTTTACTGTTTAAAAAAGTATCCAAATGTCATCCCACAGGAATACATCCCAAAATATCACCTTTTATCAAATCACCAGAACTGATGAAACTGAGATTAGAAAGAACTTAGTTCAAAAACAGGGTGTTAGAAGTTGGGGCACTGATTACTTTTGTGGGCATTGACAGGAAAGGGCATGAGGTGGGGTTATGTTTTATTTTCTTGATATGGGTGCTGGTTACATGCGCATTTACTTTGTGAAAATTCTTTCAACTGTATATTTAAGATTAGCACAGCTCTTTAAGAATGATATACTTCAATAAGATGTTAAAAAAAAATTCGAATGAACATCCATTTATTTCTCACATCAAGATGTAGCAGTTGGGGGAGTGGATGTAGCTCAGCGGTTGAGCACTGGCTTCCCATGTATGAGGACCCAGGTTCAATCCCTGGCCCTGGTACCTCAAAAAAAAAAAAAAAGATCTAGCAAGTTGAAAAAACATCCAAGGAAGGAATCTCTCACAAATATACTGTCACTTCAGTTAGAGATTCTTTCACTTTCCAAAATTGTTACTTTTAGAAAAGTAAAGGCACTGAAATTATTTTAGTACACTTTATTCAAAGGAAAAGTTTTTCTTAATACACAGAGGTGTCTTCTCTCTCGTCTTAATCATGCTAATTTAAGTTCCTTGCTTGATGAGTTTGGCTTTTTCATGAAATTCAATAAGCCTTTATTAAGAGTGTTAACTCAGGCGAAGTGCTTGGAGAGTAGTTTGCAAATGACAGTGACCACAATTTCAGCCATTATCATTGTCATCACCTCTCACGAGCTCTAAGGAAAGGATTAGACGCTGCTTTCAAAGTCACCCACTGGATTACTTTGGTCGTGAAGAAATCATTATTCCTTAAGCCATCTCACTTCCTTACATAGAGGATAACTAAAATGAAATAATAAAAATCAGGTAGAGTCGATAATACAGAGCACAACTTCTAATGGAGTTTTATGTGCACAGCTGTCAAAATCCTTTAATTTGGTGGAAAATACTGTGTGAAAAGCACATGAAAGAGCAGCATACACTCTAAGGCAAAAAGGCCCGTGATATTTCCTACTTTAGTGGGATCACAGTTCAAGACATCATTTGATGAATTTCTCCACTGCTTCTTTCTGCTTGGCCATAATCAAATCTCATCTTTTATGTCCTTAGGGTCTCATCCCTAATCTAGACAGTGGGACACACATCATTTACTGGTATGGGAGAAGAGCCACTACGGTATTACAGGAAGAAAGCGGCTAAAGATGAAAAAAAAAAAATCTCACGTAGATATACCGAAATATTCCAATGTATAACTGCAAAGTGAGTTTAGTTCCCTGAAGTAAGTCACAAATCCCACCTGGCAGCTCTGCAGTTAGCAAAAGGAGAACACCACGTTTCCCTAAGTGTGGTCCCCAGACCAACGCCATTGCCATCACCTGAGAATGTGTTGGAGCTGCAGACTCTTGGGTCCCACTCCAGACTCACTGACACAGAGGCTTCCAGGTGATTGTAGCACGTGCTCAAGTCTGAGAACTAAGCAAGACAAGCAGAGCCAGGGAAGCTGTATGGAGGTGGGACAGTGCTGCTCAGTCTGCTGGCCCTGTCCTTGCCACCTTCAGAGCACCACCTGTTAACGCCAGTCAGCCCCGCACCTGTGCCCCCCAGCAGCCATGTTGCCTGTCTCAGCCCCTACTGGCTCATCACACGTGGACACGCCCCTTTTCAATGGATCTGGATACTTGGAAGCCCCTTCAATGGAGAGGGCCGTGCTCGATGTCTGTAAGGTGGATGAAGCTGTGGCAAGGATAAACGAGGCCCTAAAGGAGTCTGCTCAGGACTTTCCACAAAGGCAGGGCGTGAGTGGAACACACCACAGTTATCACCCAGCCTATCAGAACACAATGGAAAGATCCATTTCGAGGGTTCCTGTGGTCAAAAAAGTTACGTATCTATGAACAGTAAAAAAAGAGGCACAAGAGCTTTTCCACATTGGTGTAAATATGACACCAAGTACAAAGAGTTATAAAATATATGGTGTATACAGATAGTATAAAATATATGCTTATGTGCTTAAATAATGGGAAATCAGAATTTCAAGAAAATTAACATTAACTGCTTTTAGAGAGAATTGGATTAGCAAACTGGACAGGTGACAGATTTTACTTGATAACTTCTCTAATTCCCTTTGTCCACAAGTATTACTATTTGAATACTTTTTTATAAAATCAAGAAGTCATTGATGAAATACAGATGCTTTTTGTGGTTAATATCAATGGTTCACACATGTTTTTCACTTAATTTCATTTATTAATCTCAGTTGACTCAGCCTGAGTGTCTACCTTGAAAACAGCAGTCTTGCTATATTGATTCTTGCTGCAAGAATTCTTAAGAATAAACCATACTATTTCACAAGGGACCCTGCCAAGGTTTCCTCTTTGCCTCTGGCCTCAAAACTAAGCTTTGCCTTTTCCAATTTATCAGCTACTGATTGAAGCTTCTTTTCCGTGGTATATAAAAAAAGCACTTTGAAGCCCTGTATGATGATACGCCTTTTTGTTTTTAAAGTTCATAACTTTTACTATAGACTTATGGTTCATGTATATTCATGTATGAATGATAAACTTCAATAAAATTTTATTAACAAAAAAATTCACTTTGATATTCTTATTAAATGGGTTCTCCAAGGAAGACATCTAGGATGAACAATGTGGTCCTGAGCTATAGTTGGAAGATTAGTATGAACTCATATTTAGCTTAATATAGATACAGATGGGTAGATACAGAGATAGCTACAGGAGTGTGTAAACAGAGGTTAGTGTATTTTCTAGCCCTGTCAGCTGAAAGAGCCCAGAAGCAATGATACCCCAGGAACAACCAGAATATTCACTACCCAGTTCTTCATTTCTAATACAAGTTGACAATGAAAGGAACTAGAGCTCCTAGGAAAATGGCGGCTTCCAGGACTGGGACAGACAACACACAAGGTGAAGCTGGAGCATCTTGAAGCATTCACAAGAGGGTGGGACTTGTCAAAGGGACAGAGGAGCCAACCTGAAGGAGCTTCTAATAGTCATCACTGGGACAACTCCAGCCACGGTACAAGTGGCATGGTATTATGTTATGACCCAAAGTACAAAATAAGTAACTATCCCTGCGTTCATACTGATAGAAATGACTTAAAAATAAATGCAGGAAGAGAGCAATCTCCCATATAGAATAATCCCAAATAATTTATGTAGCTATTACCCCCTCAAGGGGTTGGCATTTAATTCCTCAACTCTTGAGTGTAGGTGCCATTTAGACTTGCTTCCACAATGTAAAGTGTGGAAAAGGGGAAAGTAACTTTACAGTGGAGAAACCTGGAAAACACTAACTGGGTTAGGGGATCAAGGTTAATTAACGTTATCAGCAATAAACCATTTTACTAGCATGTACCCTTGATGTAATGTTACAGGAATGGAATTTTACCTCTGTGGTCCTCATCCCTAAAATCCATTACTCAAGTATAAACTAGAAAAAAGTACCAGGCAAACCCAAATTGAGGGGCATTCTACAAAATGCTTGACCAGTACTCCTCAAAACTGTCATGGTCACCAAAAATAAGGGACGTGAGTGCAAGTGTCACAGCCACGATGAGCCTAAGTAGACATGAGGACTAAACGCAATGTGGCGTCCTAGGTGGCACAGGGAATAGCTCAGTGTGTTTGAGGAGGAGCAAGGTTGTGGGGTTGGCCGGCCATGAGCAAGTGGGGAAGTGGTCAAGACGGGGTGAAAACCTAAGGGTGGTTCTCAGCCCTGGCTGCCCCTGGAAGCACCCATGGAGTGTCCAGAACCTCCTCACAAGTGATTGGCTTACCCAGTTTGGACTGAAAATGAATTTATTATAGTTATACATGTACACATGGCTTAATCTACATAACTCTGAGCACCTGCTTCCCATGTACGAGGTCCTAGGTTTGATCCGCGGTACCTCCTAAAAACAGACTAAATGAAAAAACCAATTCTCATTGGGGAGTGGATATAGCTCAGTGGTTGAGCACCTACTTCTCATGTACTTCTCATGGGTTCAATCCCTGGTACCTCCTTAAAAAAAAAAAAAAAAAGCTAAGCAAAACCAAATGATATATATATTTTTAGGAGCATACACATGATAAAAATTAAAATAATAGAACTGAAAGGAATTATTAATGCAAAATTTAGGATGGTGGCTATGTTTTAGGTGGGGCACAGAAGGACCTTGGAAGGTAGTTGCAAAGTTACTCCCTAAGCTGGGTGTTGGGGACACAAATGCTGATTTTACGATTATATCATTTTAGTTGGCCATTTAAAAACACTTTATCACAATTTCAGCTTCCTAAGAGTCCTAAGGGGTGGATGATCCTATTATGCTCCCCACTGGCGTGAATGGTATTCTCAGAGAAGCAATGCTAAGCCAGGTCCGGAGAAGGCGCAGAGCTGCTAGGACACCTGGAATTCCTAAGCACAAGCAGAAGCGTGAGCATTAAAGATTGAATTAAAGGGCCATGCAGGAGCAGCCTTCAAATACGAGAGGGGCTGCTACAGAAGGAGGAACTAGACTCTTTCTTTATTTTTGGAACTATAATAAATTTAGACCAAAAGGTTTCCACTATAGGGAATAAGTTTGGCTCAACATACTAACCAAAGCTATCTCCATAAATGGAACAAGCAATTTCAAAATTTGATAAACTCTTTTCCCCACTGGTGTTTAAAGAGAGGCTAGATGACTGCGCAGAAGAGACACCGAAACATTCCTCCTTTAGAAATGGCCAGGATGATTTCAGTGCAATTATACCTGTGTCCCAAGCCTTGTCTACAAATTCAGGCGCTAAATCGACTAGTAAGATACCACTCGTTTCACTCACGAGTGCACACCGTGGGCTGCAGGCAGAATCCAAGTCAGGCTGATGCTGACTCCTCCACACTGGTGATCTCCTAGAAACCTCAAGCCCACCTGCCACGGCCAACAGCGGGGGCAGGCCTCCTGCCCTCCTGCGCTTCTTCCGGAAAGCCACTGGGGGCTGACTGGAGGGATGCCACAGAGGTCTACAGCAAAGAAGATGAAACCAATGACTCATCCAGACAAAATAGGAACACACGCGTCCTCCGAGGCTCATCATGGCGACAGCAGTCATTCCAAACACCAGAGGACCATCTCTGAGAAACTGGGGGTTAGAAAGTTGCCCAAGTAGACTTTGCTAGGCAACCAGGTTTGTACATCATCCATTCTTTCATTAGAGTCTTTCTGTCTGGGTAAAGAGTACTTTACCCTCTAGAGTTTCTAGAAGCTGTTAATCCTTCAGAATCCTCTAACATCACAAAACAGAATCAATCTCTGAGTTATATCTTTATTTTCGTATGGTGCTTGAAGTCTTCATTTATGTGGAAGTGGCTGCAGTAGCACCTCAGGTGCTTGTTAAACTACAGATTCCTGGTCCCCCCTGCAGCCCAATAGAATCTACATCTCTGAAAATGGGCCCAAGGATCTGTATTTTTATCATGACACCTGAGTGATTCAAGTACTCCAAAGTAGGCAACCATGGCTAAGTCAACTTCCCTATAACGTATTTCATTAGCAAAAAGTCACTATTACCTACGTGTTCACACTCACCTGAGGGCAGAAAGGTGAAGGTAGCCTTGAAGCCTCGGAAGCTAGTTCCCAGCATCGCTTGTAAAACGTATCACCACCACGTTACTAGGACTGAACACTGGGGTAGGGTCAAGGCTCCACAAAGTTTAGCTGTAGGGAGGTTCCGGAAAGTTTGGTTTGTAGCTTAAAAAATCAGGAAGCAGAGGTAAACTATCATCCAGTTAGTTTTCTTCTGCAACTTTGGTTTTTAGGCACAGCCTTATATATCTCACGTGGGAATTAGACATTGGCTTTAAGATAACAATGTATTGTAATTTTTTTCTCACAGAAAATGCTCCATAAATAGGATAAAGACCTCTGTTTCCTAGTTCACACAGAAACTTCAATTGATTTTTAATTTGCAAATGAGAAGAGGTGGTAGAAGAAAATCTCAAGCTGGTGGTTTCTGTCTTCTCCCTAGAAGGTGGCTACACTCTGTGAAAGGTAAGCCTGACATCTGCTGCCTCACCTAACCCTGCACTGCACGTGAAGCTGCTGGATCCTGGGATTGTGCTTCCACTTACAGGCCCTCCGTGCTCAGGTGGATACTCTATTCCACTCCCGGTCTCCCACCAGCTAATGAGCACCAAGCTGAGGGATGAAAGTGGCTACATGGCCGGAAGTCAATTCTTCATACTCAGAGAATAGTCGGCTCATAGTAGAAGGTAGTTTTAAAGTTTTCATTCAAAAAATGATCTTCAGGCCCTAGTAGGAAGGACAGCTTTTGGTTACCTTTCATGGACACAAGTGAAAATATCAGCTAGAAAGAAGTGTAAAGTTTTACCTTAAAAAACTGCCAACAGTTTACTTGGTGTTACCATTTTGCTATTTCTGCAGGGACTTCCTTTTCACCTTCCCAAGGTTCAGAACATTCTTAAATTTTACGAGTTTCTGTTAACTGGCAAATGGGCTGTTGTTTGTGGGATCTAAAGCTAAGTTTATGGCACTGCGATTCCCCGGCAAGAATTTCACTTGGGGACAAATAGCCGCAACGACGCTGGTTATTTTGGAATAACACTCTCCCAATCGGGTTTGCAGGATGGACTTTCACCCACCCAGCTCACACTCCTCTCCTGGGCGGCGTGCCATAAATCACCACAGCATCATAAATACGGTTTTCGATAAATTCAGCAGCAAAGTCCTCAAATGCCAACTGTACAAATTATAAACATCGCCAGAGAAGTGGTCAAGGAAGAAAAGAAATTCAGTTTAACAGTTTCCTCCTGGGAATTAGAGGGCTCTGCCACACCCCCGCATGTGCATGGAAGTAGGTGATCGCAGACTTTTTGGAGGTCAGCGGCTAGGGGTTTACAGGCACACACCCTGACCCCGTCTACCCCGGGAATGAGACACACCCACATGCGTTCCAAACAGTGACACAGTGACGCTCACGCAGCCTTGTGCTTAAGGGCAAAAGGGCGCCACGGCCGTAACAGGGAACTGGCTCAGTTGTGGGACATCACAATATAATTTTACGTGGTCGTTAAAGATTGCTCTGGAGGCTCGTCTGGAAGGATCTCTGGGATATTCTTAAGTGGAAACGCACTGCCAAGCAATATAAGCACACACTCAATAAGTGCTCAGAACCCTTCTCCAGGAACGCCCCAGAAGCTTCGTGACTGCCTAGAGGGGCAGGACGGGGCCTGGCGAGGAGCTTACTTTTCACTGTGTAACCTTTTTAACTGCTCAACTTTCAAGCCACATACTTGGATCCCATTTTAAGGTTAAAAACAAAAACAAAAACAGGCAAGTGGAAGCTTCCAGTCACAGGTACTGCCTAATTCACTACTTAACAGGGCTGAGCCGCTCACCTCCACACCTGTCCTGCGGAGCGTGGACCAGCCGCCGGCAGCGCGCTCGTGGGATACGAGTCAGGGTAGCTGGCAGAGTGAACCAGCCCTTCTTCCACCAGCACAGCTGCACCCCTGCAGCCTGAATCTGCGGGAGCGCTGCAGAGAAACCCAGAGTCAAGGGCCAAAGGCGTCTCCTCTTCCTCAGGGTCCGCGCCACGGCTCTCACGGGCTCCTGCATCTCTGCGCTCGGCGGTGAAGCTGAGCTCAAAGCCGCCGCCGCTTTCCACACCAGACACAAAGGTAGCCAAGGCCTCCCCGGCCTCTGCGAGCAGAGGTGAGGACAGGCCATGTCCACAGACCTTACCTTGACAGGAAAGAGTGAGACAGGACTTTGAGAAAACCGTGGAAACCAGCTTGTCCTCGTGTGCTTCCCTGGTGTCTCCCACCAACTCTCTTAGCGGTCCCCTTAGTCTGCATTTTCTGCTTTGACGCTTTCATTCTTCCAGTCAGCTCCTCACCCCCAAGTCTCAAATGTCCAACTTCTACTCATCCCTCAGGGTCTAGCTCAAAGTCCAATTCTTCCATCAACTTTCCCAGACACCAAATGGAAATAAGTCTCACTTAAAAAAAAAAGAACAGCTTTGAGATGATATATAATTCATCCATTTAAAGTGTAGAATTTAATGACTTTTAGTATATTCACAAATACACATAACATCTCCACAGGCCATTTTAGAACATTTTCTTGGCTTCTAAAGGAAACCCCACATCCCTTTAGCTACCACACTGCTATCCTCACACCTCCAAACTCCAGCCCTGAGCATCCACTAACCTACTTTCTCTATACATCTCCCTATTCTGGAATTTCATATGAATGGAATCATAAAATGTAGACTTTTATGACTGGCTTCCTTCAACTTCGCATAATGTTTGATCCATGTAACATATCAGTACTTCATTCCTTTTTATGGATGACTAATATTCCATTGTGTGGATATATCACATTTTACTTATCCATTCATTGACTGATGGACTTTTTTTTGGCTATTATGAATGATGCTGCTATAAAACTTTCATGCAGAGGTTTTTGTGTGGGCTTCTGTGTTCTCTTCTCTTGGTTATAGACCTAGAAGTGGAACTCCTGGGCTGTACAGTGACTCTGTTGAGTCATTTGAGGAAGGAGCTATGGTCTTTGATTCACCACAGCCTGTTTCCTATTCTTATATCATTTCCTACTTTGGGATGCACTTTTAGTTACCTCAGCAAAGTGCAAGCTCATTAAAGGTAGGCACGTCTTCATTTCTCTCTAACACCTGATATGATGTCTGAAACACAGTAGACTTTTAACAAATTATTGGTTGAAGGAACCACTTATGGCTAAATAGCAAGCCGCAAGCATGAAATCACTTAGCCAATAAATGTTACAACATCTACACAACACTTTGCAGATGTCATACTGTCAAATATTCATGAAGAAACATTTGTCCTAACCACAGGCCTTCTGGAGAACTGAAGCTCTACCAGCAGTAGAGATCCTCTATCATGCTCAAATATTATTTCAGTTGAAGTGCTTTCATAGCTTCTAAGAGGTATTTGATGAGAAATTTAATGACACAAAGAACAATCTACTGTGGCATGAGAAAAAAGGCCATCATATAATAACATACAGTGCAGTCCTGCATGACACGGCAGTGACGAATACAGGCCATTGTATATCTTGTCATAACCTACAAAATTGTGCGGGACAGAGTGTAAACTATAATGTAAACTATAGTGTATGGTTGAGTAGCAATGCTCCAATACGTGTTCATCAATTGTAACAAATGTACCACACTAATGAAGGGTGCTGTTAATGGGGGAAAGCGTGGGAGGGGGAGGGAGGGGGGCATAAGGGAATCCCCTACATCTCTTATGTATCATTTACGTAATCTAAAGCTTCTTTAAAAAAATTATTTAAAAAAATAAAAATAAAAAGTGTGTATAGTTAATACATGTAAATGGATAGACATCAAAATGCTAACAGCAGTTATCTCCAGGCTATAAACGGTTTGTATTTTTTCCCTTTTTCTCATGTTGTTACCAAATTTGAAAAATGTACCCCTTTTGTGACGAAAATGAACAGCAAATCATTTTGAAAGGAAGTTTTCTCACAATCGTGGCATCAGTTTGTCAATACTGTGTCCTTAAACTCCAGGAAGGAACGTGGTATTTGTGCCCAGCTTAGAAAAGCGCTCAAGAGAAAGGTCAGTCAACATGCGGCACCATTTCCACTCCCCCACCCCCTTCAAGGAAGGCACAAAATGCAAGGTCAAATAATTGCGCTGTGTACAAAATGTAGCTTTAGAGCCTTTCGCACCTCTTTGGTCTCTTAGATACTCTAAAATGACAAATGAAAACAAATGCCGTGCTTACTAATAAGCATTCCTTTGCTTGATTGTAAAGATACACAGTCATGTTCACATATAAGCGTGTAAATCTTATCAGGATAATTTTATCTTCTGGTACCATTATTTTCC
>JAQZBX010111422.1:0-10285 GCA_029593785.1 Cabassous unicinctus
CATGAACTCCGTTACTTTTCTGTTCAGGATTTCAAATTCTTCTTTGCGTTCGCTCAATGTCTTCTTGATGTCATTTATCTCTTTAACTATATTGTCTTTCATCTCATTAATTTGATTTTGGAAATTTGTGCTCATCTCACTGATTAGTTCTCTTAAATTCTGCATCTCTTCTGGGACTTTGATGTATTCCTTTTCTTGAACCATGTCTTCTATTTTCTTAGTATGGCTCGCAATTTTTTGTTGGTGTTTAGGCATCTGGTAGGTTGCATTTTACTTAGATGCTCTATCTCTCTCTCTTTTATAGGGTTCTAGTGGCAGGAGGCTGTGAATTATCACAGCTCTTTGATTTGTGGCTCACCCTGGATTGTTAGGATTGTCCTGCTGGTTGCTCAAAACTGGGCACTGGACCCAGTAATTGGTTGTAGAGTCATTTCCTAGGGCTTTGGGCAGGGAGGCTATAGAGGCCAGGAAAGCTTCTCCTATTTAATTTTCTTATGTGCACTTCCTTGGTCTGCCAGCAGATGGCGCTCGTTGGCAGCTCTCAATTCAATGCCTGGTGGGACTGTATTTGTTGTGACACAGACCAGATCAATGTGATAAGAGCTTCCAGTCTGGGGGCTAAGAGTCTTGTAATTTTAACTTTCGGAGACAGTTCTCCAGCCTTCTCTGGCAGCCCCCTCCCTTTTCCCAGCTGGGAAATATTTCCTCTCCCCTCTGAATCCTCGACAATCAGTTCCTGTTAGTAGAGGAGGAGATTGGGAGATTTGAATATCTTTAACCCCTTGCAGGCTCCAAGGCAAACAATGGCGCAGCCCCACCCAGACCAAACCTGGGAGTCAAAAGCAGGGTGTCAGCCCCAGGCTCTCTCTCCCCTCTCCTGTGGAGTCCTCAACAATTAGTCCAGGCTATAAGAGAGGGAGATTGCGAGGGTCGAATTTCTCAAGTCCTTCCTAGGCTCTCAGGGCAAACTGCTGTGTGGAGGGGTCTGTGGGGCTCTGCAGCCCAAATTTGCACGTTAGAACCTGAGTCAGCCTAAGGCTGTGTCCCTCTCTCTCCCCTTTCCGGGAGTGGTAGATCCCTGGAGCCCCCTTTGTCTGTAGTCGCAGGCCCAGAGGCCCAAGAATTCTAAAGAGTGTGTGGGGGGGTGCCAGCAGCAGCCGCTGCTGCTGATTAAAAATTCACGGTTCTGGTTCTGTCCTCGCGATTTCTCTCTTTTGTCCCTCTCTCCTCTCGGTGGTGTGCAGTCTTCCCCTCCTGTCCTAAACCCTAGAAGATCTATTTTGGGTCTGTTTCAGCCTGTTCTCTACCTATTTTTCTGGAGAAGAGATTCCTGTGTGTTACTAGTCAGCCATCTTCCCGGAAGTCCTCACATATTCTCACAGTAAAATAAAACTGAGCATGGCTTTTTGTCTATATGTACTGTATCAGTTGGAACACTTTCTGATGTAGCTAATAACAAGCCCAGATCAAACTTAAGAAAAAGGCAGGGCCAGGCTTTATGTATAGCTGGGATTGGGAGTTCAAATGATGAACCTGGACCAGGTTTTTCTTCTTCTCCCAGTTCTCCCTCCCTCCCCCAACCCCCGCCTCTTTTAACATTTTATTTTGAAATATTTTCAAACTTATAGGACAGTTACAAAAATTATACAGACTCCATACAGACAACTCCAACATAACCCAATTTTAACATTTTGCCCCCTTAGCTATATCATTGTCTCCACCCCCCTTCTATCGCTATCTATTTTCTGAACACTTGAATGTAGGTTGTATATCATGCTCTGTGAACACTTATTACTGCCATGAATACTTCCTAAAAACAAGGACATTTACTTATGTAAATAACTGCAGTTACCAAGTTCAAGAGATTTAACATTGATGGAAAGCTTACAGTCTATATATATCCCAATTTTTTTCATATGTCCCAATAATGTCCCTTTGTTCCTTTTCTCTTCCCTTGCTAGATCCCATCCAGGATCATATATTGCACTTAACTGTCATTGTGTCTTGAACTGGTCTTTTAAAAATTTACTATGGGAACATATGGACAACATAAGCTTTCCTATCTCAACCACTCTCAAGCATACCATTCGGTAGGATTAATCACAGTCACAATATTGCAGTACCCTCACCACTTTCCATTACTAAAAGTTTTCCATCTTTCCAAACAGAAACCTTATTCCATTGCGTATTAACGTTATGAGTTCAAAACCACAGATTTCTCATTACATTTTATGCATTTGCCTTTTAGATACTGCAGGAAGTAAAAAGTGGAGTTACAAACTGAAAAGTACAGTAGTACTGATATTTATATTTACCCATGTCACTACCCTCATCAGAGATCTTTATTTCTTCATACGGCTTTGATCTATTGTCTAGTGTCCTTTCCTTTCAGCCTGCAAAACTCTCTTTAGCATCTTTTTATAGGACCTGTCTACTGGTGACAAACTTCCCTAGCTCCCCCCACCCCCACCCCCACCCACTTGCTGTGTCCATTCGCTGGGTGATCTTCTGTATCTTTTTCTCGCCTTCTCTTCTCATTTTTCTCCTCCAGGCTTCACCAGGATTCGATCCTAGGGACCTCTGATGTGGGAGAGAGGCACCCTCTCACGCGCCACCTCAGTTCCTGGTTTCTGGTGCGTCTCGCCTTGACTCTCCCTGCGTCTCTCTTTTTGTTGCCTCATCATCTTGCTGTGTGGTTTGCCATGTGGGCCTGGCTCGCTGTGTGGGCCCGGCTCGCCTGCTCGCCTTTTTACCAGGAGGTCCCGGGGCTCGAACCCGGGTCCTCCCATACGGTAGATGGATGCCCAATCACTTGAGCCACATCCGCTTACCCCTCAGCTTTTGTTTATCTGGGAATGTCTTAATCTCCCTCTCATTTTTCGAAGACAATTCTGCCAGATATAGAATTCTTGGTTGGCAGTTTTTTGCTTTCAGCGCTTTAAATATGTCATCCCACTGCCTTCCTGCCTCCATGGTTTCGGATGAGAAACTGGCACTTACCTTATTGAGGCTCCCTTGTACCTGACAAGTTGCTTCTCTCTTGTGACTTTCAGAATTCTCTATCTTTGGCAGTCGACAGTTTGTCTATAATATGCCGTGGCCTGGGTCTCTTTGGGTTTATCCTATTTGGAATTCATTGAGCATCTTGGATGTGCAGACAGATCTTCCCATTTTGATGTGGCTCCATTTCCAGGCAGGTGCTTCACTCGTGGTCACAGTACAGCTGTAGTGGCTTTTGTCTTGTACCCCTCCAATTTCACGTCCAGTGGGAACACTTTTCTATCCCACAATTCCTGGCAAGATGTCCTTTGCATCCTATTGGCTCTGATTGACTCATGTATCCTCCTAAGAACCAACCCCTGTGGCCAGGTGGGTAGAGAGATTGGCTCATGTCTCGTTTACATGCTTCACCCGAGCTGGGGGTGGAACCCTTTCTCAAAGCACAGGGCTAGGAGTGGGGGAAGGGTAGTTTCCTAGAGGGAACGTGGTGTCCACTTGCCAAAGAGGGCAAACAGATGGAGGATCGCCAGAAAACCACAGAGGCTCATTCTCCCTGCCTACTTCCAGAAAGGATTTGCAATAATGCAGGGAGAGACCAGGAGGAGAGGGTTTAATTCCAGAAGACTTAGGTTAAGTCAAGCTGCTCTAATTGACTCCAGAACTTACTGAGTTTCCTCGCCGCCTGTTCACACAATGCTAACCTGCTAGGATTACACAGGAAGGAAGGATCCACACATCTGATCAAAGTTTCCCAACACCGCAAGGCTCAGGAAAGGCTGTCCTCCTCCTCTCTTCTCTCTGCATCTCAAACATTTCTGTTTGCACTTTTTTCTTTCTTGGGCAACATTCACCTTTTTTCTCCCGACACTGAGATGAGTCCCTGTCCCCTGTCCTTGCCCAGAGCCACCAAATGGCAAAAGCGTTGAGAACTGGAGTTTCGTCTTCTCTTTTAGATGCAGCTACCCTCTCTGGACTCTGCCTTTTCCTCCGTGGAAAAGGAATGGACTGGATTAGATGGTGAACATTTTTCACATGATTCCAATGTAAAGCACATTACGCAGTGGGAAAGTAGGATTCTCCTTACCAAAACCCGTATTGCAATGTCTTTTGCATACAAAAGGTTTGCCGAGACTTTCCTTCCAGACCACATAGTTTCTTTCAGGCCCTGAGAGTCTCACACTCAGTTCCTTTTCCTGTGTTGACAACCGGAGGAAGCACATCTGTTTAGGGTAGGCGTGCTCGGCTGCTATCTGCCTGGCTCCCTGGGGCTTTGGGAAGATAGAGGCCTTGCTTGTTTATGAAGGGGAGCAGAGCCAGAGGGAGCAGCGGCTGCAGATGTCAGAGAGGGGCTGCCAGGAAGCGCCTTGTTTGCCTCTGGGGGTGGAGGGGAGCCTTGCTGACAAATGCTGCAGTTGCTCTGGGAAAAGAAAATGTTGGCCCAGGGACACCACCCCATTCCTAGTTTACAAAGTAGCCGCAAAGGGCTGTTGATCCTCAAAAGTGGGGGGGAGAGGGGCTCCTTTGGCCTTACTCCTGCTTGGGAAATTTACTTTCCTAGATTTGTCCTATTTGCACCTTTTAAATTGCCAGCTAGGAGAATAATTTGGCTGTAGAAAGAAGGTTGATTTATAACCTTTCCTGCATAAACTGTCCAGTTCCTCTTTCGTGTTCCTTTTTTTTTCTTCAAAATTTTTATTTCGTGTTCTTATAGCCAGTAATTTGGTCTGTTAACCAGTATGTTGACATGGAGTTGTGTGGTCTGTTTCTGAATCGATCCGTTTTCCTTCACAGAACATACCTTAATGGGCAACAGAATCACCTGGTGGGTGGGAGGTGCAGGGGAGCTTGTTAAAATGCAGATTCCAGGGATTCGGATGGGTAAGGCAGAGGTGGGCCTGGCAATCTGCATTTTAAACAAATAAGGGGGGGCGGATGTGGCTCAAATGGTTGGGCGTCTCTCTCCCATATGGAGGGACCTGGGTTCGATCCCCGGGACATCCAGGTAAAAATTGAAAAAAAGAAAAGAAAAAGAAATAGGCTATAATCTGGTTTTGTTGGACCCCAGGGCAAAAGTTTAGGATATTAAGAAATAGTTATGCATTTTAAGTAGTGATAAAAACATCAGCACAGCAACTATTCATGGAGGATCCTTGATATACTGGGCACACATGTCGCTCAGTGCTCATGAACTTCTGCTAGCTGCCCTCATAAAGCGCCACCACGAGGTGGCTCTGGAGGCCGCAAGCCTGAAAGCCTGAAAGCAAGGTGCCCGCTGCCCTCCGGAGCCTGGACGGGGGGTGCCGGCCGCCTCTCCTTGCTGGTGTTTGCTGGAGCTCCTTGGCTCGCAGCTGCAGCACTTCAGCCTCTGCTTCTGTCGTCCGTGTCTTCCCTGTGTCCGTCTCTGGGTCCAAATGTCCTCTCATTATCACCTAACCCAGCATGGCCTTGTCTTAACTGAGTCCATCTGCCTTGATGCTGTTTTCATATAGGATCGCATTCGTGGGCCTGGGGACAGTTCAAGCCATAACCAAACTCTCAAGGTAGGTATTATTTGTTCCCATTTTACCTTTGTGGACATTTGGGTTGAGAAAGGATAAATAATGAAAAAGTCACAGCAAGGAACATAATTTGCTTTAAAATCACAAAACAGTGGAAAATGCCAGGAGAAATGGAAAAATGAAAGCAGTATCGTTCATACCATCAAAACCTGCTTCCCTACCCCTGGACAGCTGCTGTTTCCTGCCTGCCCAGGGTCCCTTCTCTCTTCTTTTAGTAACAGCCCCCCACTTTCGTTATGAAGAAACTCTCAGCCCCCACGCCATGTAGCCCTGGGGGATGAAAACCCACTGGGCCCACAACCTACCTCAGCGGGTTCCCTCCCTCCCTCCCGTCTCTGTGGGGTGCCACCGGAGAACCCTGACCACACAGGCGCGCAGTCCACTGGGCCACACCTCACTGACGTGGCCCGTCCATCTCCAAGATGAAGACCAGTGTCCGTCTCCAAGATGAAGTCCAGTGCCCCAGGACCGACCGGGACTATTTGTTGGCAGCTAGGAGATGACCTAATAGTGTGCCTGAGGGGGTCTACTGTCACAGGACACCCCCACTTTGACGAGCTTTCTTTCAGCTGCCTTGTCCCTCCATTCTCTCTCAGTTGGACCAAGGGAAAGGCTGCAGTGACTTTTCTCCCCAGATAGAGACCCCTTTATGTCATTTTCTTGTTGGCTATTTAGAAGCCTTGCTTTTAAAAATTGGATTGCAAAGTAGAGTGTAACTCGTATGATTATGTGTATTTTTCCCAATAGTTTTTGTGAGTCTAATACAAATGGCCTAATTTTGCTTTGAACAAGAAGGCTTTTATTATGCTAACCAACAATGTGTATAAACACAAATTGAAGGTCTCTCTTGAGAAGAGTTGCTTAAAAAAAAAAAAAAAAGAACAATGAGTAATTTTACTGATGGTGGTACTGTTTGCAGTTTTATGGTGAAAGAAAATAATTTAGCAGCTAAAGCGAATCTGTGCCTTGCCTGAGTCTGGCCAACACCTAGTTCTATCCCCCAGTGGAGAGACTAACAATTCTACCGAACTCAGGAGATTTCGGGTTTAAATAAGCAAATGTTTCCAGCTGGCAAGGGAGTGTTAACGGAACTCCACTTAATGAGTTTGAGAATAGCTCTTTCCTACCTGTGATTTCAGCTACAAAGAGTTACATTTCTTCCTTTGTCTCACCACATTACTCATCTCCAACTAAATCAATTCACAGGCCTTTAGGAACTATCAGCTGGTTTCTAAACATTGACTGAAATTCTGCAAACGCTGTTATTTCAACCCTGTAGGTTGGGATCATGCCCTCAGAAATTTAGCTTATCACCACAATCGTGAGTCTCGCCTCCTGCATTGCCTTCTGGGGGACAGGGGTGCACCTGGGAAAGGAATACTGATCCATGTAAACGTAACCTTTGGATTTCTCTGGGAGGAAACAGGTCTTGGCTCCAGCTGGTCTTACATTCATCACAGGGCTATTGGGAGAAAACAAGAGGAGGAGAAAGAGAGAGAGAGGATAAACACAGGTGTCCAGGCCAGATCATCGCCATTCTGGAAAAACAGCTGAGAGGCTGTGTCTCGCTGATGCTGGCTCATCTGTAAGGTCTTAGACTTTCAGGCTGGGAGACTCTTCCTGGAAGTCCCACTGCCTGCTCTTTTCAGAAGCATCTTATTGGTGTGCTTGGGTGCCACCCAGTGCCTTCTCTAGGTACTGCAAGTTACTAGCTTCCACATTTTACATTCCACCAAAACGATCAATCATCACCTTCTCCATATTTAATTTTCTAAGCATGTATTGGTATATCTCCATATTTGTGTGCATCATTCACTCTTTTATTCATTCAACAAACATTAGTGAGGACTGACTTGACACAACGAAATGCAGCAGATATAAAAACTGCCTAGCAAGTGGTCTCTCCTGTTCACGGAGCTGTAGACATGGAATAAAAGCAGATGATTAGGAAGCACAGGTCTCGGGTTCGGTTCCCGGGGCCTCGAAAAGAAAAGAAGACGAGCATACAATGAACAGACAGAGAGCAGGCAGAGCAAACAACAAATAGAAAAATAAAATAAATCTTAAAAAAAAAAAAAGCAGATGATTAGACAAGTGTGATTAGGGCCATGAAAGGAACCCGAAGGTGGAGCTTGGAGTAAAGGAGGGGGCATTTGAGGGTGGGCAACCGTGCTGACGGAGTGTTTGCTCCCTTGCCGGCACTGGGCTGGCTTTGGACATAGAAGATTCACGGCCACAAGCAGCTTGAAGCATGTTGGGCCCATTCTCCTCTGCTGCTTGCTTTCTTCCCAGCGGATACTTCCTATAGCTGGCACAGATGTGTTGGCAAACGATAGGCATTTAGATTTGAAAGACGTTCCTTCCTTACAGCTGAGGAAGCTTAGCCTCCGAGAGGCTGTACAGCACAGGACTGGGGACAGTGGGCTCTGGAGGCTGGCAGGTTCAGAGCTGAGCTCCGGAGGGCTGGCCTTCGTTTCCTCACGTGTAGAATGCAAATCGTGGGACTGCCCTTGTGGGGTTATGTTGTGAGAATTAAATGTGATAACACACAGGACCGCTCAGTTTTTATTGCAAACAACAAAAATCAAACCTGGTTAACTCAAGTAGAAAAGGAATTTCTTGGAAAGATATTGGATAGCTTGCAGAATTGAAGTGGAGGGTCTCTAGTCTCTCTCCTTGACTTGTAACGCTTGTATCCCTGTTCCAGTTTTGGTTTTACCTCTGTTAAAAAAGAGGTGACAAAATGCTGTTTATGGGGGTTTACATGAGCAGGTTATGATTCTTGAATCAGGCAGTATTCAAACTGCAGGTGGAAGGAGCTCCGCTGAGGGGATGGGAAGGGCTGCCTTATATAGGGAAAATGCAGCAGCAGTGAGGAGACGTTCTGACTGACATTAATGTCCTTTCTACATAGGGGAGTCTTACAAAGTGGGGGGCAGATATGCTTTGATTAGTACGGTAGGCGTTTCCATTCTGCTAAGCTATCGCCACTGGACCAAAACGGGTTTATCAACAGGTGTTGTTTCTCTGCAATCCCGTAGGGCACCTTCCACTGTTCCTTTTTTTTCAGAAAGCACCTGCAGATCAATTGTTCTTGTCTTCTGGAAAATCCTTTCTAGGGAAGGGGTCCTCCCGGCAATACCCACTTCTTCCTTCTGGTCCATACGAGGAAGAGGTGACTGCTTATGGCTCCCAGCTCCCAGGTTGCACGGCAGCCTCTAGGGAGAGACTGACTTTCCCAGCAGGTCAAATTCCTAGGAAGGGACAGTGACAGCTGGCTTGGCTCAGGAAGCTCCCTGCTGTGACTGGGCAGAAGAGCATTCCGCGTGAGCTAGCCAGGCACCCAATACATCGACACTGGGTGCTTACCAAGGGCACGTCAGGGTGCTAGGTGGTTAGCACAGAACGTCACGAAGTGCTGAAAACAGTCCTGTGGGTCGGCACTGGGGCTCCACATGGGACAGTGTCACCGAGAGCGGGAACACACCCAGTGTCAAGAGGTCTGCCTCCCATGATGGCTCCTGAATGAGCCCTCTGTGCCCCCTCCGAGGCATTGGCTGGGCCTCCCAGCCCCGCCCGCCGGCCTTTTCCCTCGCCCCTGGCCTTGTCCCACAGGAGGGCCACTGTGCCTAAACCGCCACCACCAGGCTAAGTGGGAGCCTTGCCTCAGCGGTGTTTGGATGTGGCATCTCCTAACAGTAGGGCAGGTAGCGGCTGCCCTCCAGGAACACAGTACCAAGAGTGACACTTGATTTCCTTCTCTTTGCCAGAGTGTGGCAGTGGTTCTTTAAAGATCAGGAACCCGCACTTTCGTGTTCAGGGCTGCACTGCTGGGAGCAGGGGGAGGTCGTGCTGAGAAACCAGGGTGTTGGGGTGGGGGTGGGCAGGGCTCCCTGCTTTTGCCCGCTGCAGGGCACCTGATCTGTCAGGCTGCCTGCACCTGCCCTCGTGCCGGCCGGTGTCAGCTCCAGGAGGAGCTGGCAAGGACGCCGCAGGCTTGCCTTTCTGTGTCCTGCAACTCCCTGCAGGTGTCCCGTCCCCCTGCCCCTAAGGGACCACTGCTGTTTTCACCCTTCCCGTGCCCCACCCCCAGACTCCCATGTTAGGAGAGGACCTGTTAAACTCACGGTCGTAACTGGCTGACCCATGGGCCTTGAGGGGTGTTCCTTTTTCGGGGTGCGGAATTAATTTATGGGAGAAGCCACCTTAAGCCAATAGTAATTGCCATTTATTGAGCACCTATTGTACACTCGGCCTTGTGCTGGGTGCTTTACACCATCACCTCTGGTTCTCCTAAGCATTTCATAGGTAGTGTTACCCCATTTTACAGATGTGGAAATGGGCTCAGCGGGCTGAGGCAATTCACTTAAGTCCAGCCGTTAGCATGCAGGCAACTCGGGGCTACCTGGCCGATCTTCCCCGCCTGCTGCTGGAAGAATCTCAGCTGGTGGGATGCAGGCATCACTAAGAGGTTTGTCCCCCGGTAGGTGGTGGTGGTGGGGTGGGGGAAGGTAGAGGGGCTGCCAAGCTGTGTGGCTTCCTTCTTCGGGGCTCTGCTCCTCCACTGGAGGGTCAGGCTGGCCTGGCCCGTCTCTACAGAGTCTCAGCCCCAGTGAGGGGGCTTGCACCCAGCTCACCCAGCCCCTCCTTTAACAGCGCCTGGCACTGCTAGACGCAGAGGAAGATACAGCCCCATCCTCACCTGGGTCAGGAGAGAGCCTCTCAGT
>JAQZBX010111423.1:0-10285 GCA_029593785.1 Cabassous unicinctus
CCTGCTCTCACAAGGAGGCCCCGGGAAGCGAACCCGGGGCCTCCCGCATGGTAAACGGGGGCTCTATCGATTGAGCCACACCCGCTTCCTGCTGTGAGGTCCTGCTGCATCAGCCCACCTGGCCGCGCGGGCCGGCCTGCCCTCACAAGGAGGCCCCGGGAAGCGAACCCGGGGCCTCCCATATGGTAAACGGGAGCTCTATCCATTGAGCCACACCCGCTTCCCCTGATTTTTTCCTATATCATTTTATTGTAACTAGACAAATGTTTGTGGCTTATTTGTAAGTTCCAGAAGGACAGAGACTTGGTTAACTATCTTACTGTTCTATCTCCAGCAGTAAGACTAGTGCTTGGAACACAGTAGGTACTCAATGAATATTTGAATGGATGAAGTTTCAGCTCTTGAATTTCTGTTTAGGATAAGGTTAGAGATATATGTGGGAGGCATCCAGATTGTGATGCAGTATTGGCATTGCCTACAGATTTGTGCTTTCTTGTAGGCAATGGGAAGCTGAGGGGTTTATTATGTTTTTTTTTATCAGGAACTTGAAGTTTTATAGGTTTCTCTAGTGCAAGGTTTTTAACCTTTTTGTTCCATGGACCCCTTACTAAGTCCACACTATACTGTGTATTATTTAATATCACACTTGCACCAGCATGTTCCCACAAGAATAATGTTTTTTTTGAATTTCAGTTCAAGCTCATGGACCCCTTGTTACGAATACCTGCTCTAGTGGCAGTGTGTGGAGAGGGGGAGGCTAGAAGCCAAAGAAACCAGTTAGAAGGCTAGTGTACGTGATGAAAGTTTGAACTAAGGTGGCAACAGTAGGGACTAGGAGTGGTGGGTGGTCTTCTGATCATAGCATGACCCAGCAATAGTGATGCCACTTCTGTCTGCTGGGCCTGCTACCATGTCTAAAGAGACTGTTGGATTTGAAGTCTTTGGACAAAATTAGAACCCAGTAAACATATGTTCTTGGAAAATATCAGAGTGTGGGCTTATATGAAAAGAGAAAAGTAGTGATTTATCTGGCATGCAGACACGCCCTTCTCCAGAGGTTGGTTTGGTTGATGCCGGCTTCCTCCTTCAACATGGCCCGCCAGACCCTGGGCAGACTTTAATTTGTAGGCCTAGTCTGGTACTCAGTTCCAGATTCACACGTGCCTAACAAGGTCAGGGAATTAGTGGGAGTCAACAGAGTTGGACTCGGGCTGATGTAGCTTTAAAGACTACTAGTATTGCCACTTATTAGCTGTGTGACTTGAGCAGTGTACCTAACCTTTCTAATCCATAATTTCCTTTTTTGCAAAATATAGATAATACCTACTTCATCAGGGTTAGGAGGATTAACTAAATAACATAACTAAAATGCCTAATTCAAAGTTGGTATTTAGCAAATGGTGGCTGTGTCTCATAGGATCGTTGTGAGAAAAAAATGGGGATTGGGAAAAAAATCTAAACTTTCAAAGACAAAGGAACCAGATGAGCAATTATTTTTAATATGTCATTTTACCAACTCTGATGCACTGTTATCACATGAAGGTCTAATGGTAGTTATATAATACTTTTGAGTTCTGACTTGCCTAAGTGTTTTATATGTTTTAACATATTTAATTCTGCCGTGTTAGGGAGATAACTTATTAATCCCCATTTTACGGATGAAGAAATATCCAGGCACAGAAAGATGAAGCAGCTTGTCCACGTCACAAAGCTGCTGAGTGATAGGAACTTGGAATCTAATGCAGAGTCCAAGAAATTGGTCTTAATAGAAATTAAATGTCATCGGAGTAATGGGATTGCACATTTTAATTTTATTTTTGCTTGCTTGTATTTTCTAATTTTCTGGTGTGAGAATTTTATTATTTGTATAATTTTTTAAAAAGTTGAAATGATAATAGAGAGTTGGATGTTTAGATAAATCGTGTAATAGCTAGCTGTCTTTTGAACCTTTGTGCCAAACATGAAAACTATAGCTTCTTTGTTTTCATATTTGCTTTTCTCTCTAATAATTGAATTTAAGTTGTTATAGGCATGAACAGAGTTTAAATACGGCTAATCTAAATGTAGGAAATTTTTTTATGTATATATAACTTGGACCATGTATTTGAAATTCATTTATTTCAATTTACAATCTGTTTTAGATAATTTCTGCTTATCTTTCTCACATTGAGGCACAGGTGAATAAACATGAATTAATCGATGTTTGAAAATTAGATTTTCAAAGATTAAATCTGGTTTTAGAAATTTAAGCTGTCCTTCGTTTAAAATGATTTTATTTACGATAATTCACATTTCAGAGATAATGGAATAAGATGAAAATGTGTTGATTACAGAAGTATGATCAGATTTTTCAGGTCATCTAGTACATTGGTTTTTATACAGTCTGCAAAGTTGTTTTAGGTATACTAGCAAATAATTATAATTTTTTGTAAAGTCAACTTTATTAAAGAATAACAACATAAAATAAAAATTTAAGGACAAGTTTGATGAGTTTTGGCAAATGGAATCACCAGCAGTAAGAAACCAGATCATTTTTATAACCCCAAAACTTCCTCTTGCTTCTTTGTAGTCAATCCTTAAGCTCCTGACAACCACTGAATTGCTTTCCTTAACCATAATTTTACATGCTTTTTTTGTGTCTGGCTTCTTTCACTTAGTATATAATGCTTTTGAAATCCATCTGTGTCTTTGCATCTGTCATACTATTGCTGGGTAGTATGTTTATCCATTTACTTACAGATGGACATTAGTGTTGTTCCCAGGTTTTGGCTACTGTGAATATCATCATCATCATCATTATTATTTTTAACAGTCAAACACCAATTTTGGTATGAACATTTGTTTTTATTTCTCTTGGTTAAATACCTAAGAGTGGGATTGCTGGGTCTTATGGTAGTTGTAGGTTTAACTTTCTATGAAACTGCCCGACAGTTTGCATTCCTAATAGCCATGTGTGAGAGTTCCAATTACTCCACATCATCTTAATATTGTCTTTCTAACTTTAGCCACTCTAGTAGCAATACCTAATTAAGACTTGAATTTGCATTTCCTTAGTGAGAGCATCTTTTCACGTGTTATTTACCATTCTGTATATCTTCTGTGGTAAAGCATCTGTTCAAATTTTTTGCCCCTTTTAAAATTGGGTTATTTGTCTTTTTATTATCAAGTTGTATCTTTTCTTTATGTGTTCTGGAAAAAAATCTTTTATTAGTGTTTTTAGTCCGCTAAGGCTACTGATGTAAAATACCAGAAATGGGTTGGCTTTTAAAATGGGGATTTATTTGGGTAAAAACTTACAGTTCCGAGGCTGAAAAAATGACCAAATCAAGGTATCATCAGAGATGCTTTCTCACCAAAGGTTGATTGCTGGCAGATCCTGGGCTCCTGCCATGTGACAAGGCAAGATGGGGGCAGATCTCTGGAATCCTCACTCTCACATGGCATGATCAAAATGGTGGCTTTCTTTCTCTGTGTGTTTTTGCTTCCAGGGGAGAGACCCAACCTGGATCATACCTCACTGATGTAGTCCAATCAAAGGCCTTAAAGGGATCTAATAAAAACGTGATCTAATCAAATGGTTCTTTAACTGAGTATAACCAAAAGGCCCCACATGCAATAGGCTTCCATGCACAGTAAGGTTAGCTTAAGCACGTAATTTTCTGGGATCTACAATAGACTCAAACCAGGACAATCCAGGTATATGTTTTGCAAATATTTTCTCCCAATACGTGATTTGCCTTTTCATTTTCTTAAGTGTCTTTTGAAGAGCAAATGTTTTGTATTTTGATTAAGTCCTGTTTATCAATTTTTTCTTTTACAGTTCATTCTTTTTGAGTCCTAAAAAATCATTGACTAATCCAAGATTACAAAGATTTCCTACATTTTCTTAACTAGTAGTTTTGTATTTTAGGTTTTATAGTTAGGTCTGTGATACATTTCCATATAAGTTTTTTTGTATGGTTTAAGGATTGAGGGTTTTTGTTTTTGTTTTTATTTATTTATTTATTTTTAAGTAAGGATTTCCATTCCAGCAGTGTTTATTTATTGAAAAGGCTATCCTTTCTTATTGAATTGCCTTGGTATCTTTGTTGAAAATCATTTTATCATATATGTAAGGATTTGTTTCTGAGCTCTTTATTGTTCCATTGATCTATGTCTTTGCTTATATCATTACAACACTATCATAAATCTTTTTCAAAAATGTTCAGCTTTTCAGTTTCTACTAAATTGATACATTGGGTCTATAGGTCAAGTTGGAGAGCATCAACATCTTAACAATGTTGAGTCGTGTGTTCCACGTCCATAGGCTCTCTCTCCATTTTTTTTAGGACTTAATTTCTCTCAGCAACATTTTATATATTTCAGTGTATAATATAGGCCATGCACTCATTTTGTCAAGTTTAACTGTAAAGGTTTCATATTTTTGATGTTATTGTAAATGGTATTCTTTTCATTTCAGTTTCTAATTATTCACTACTAATAGATAGAAATAAAAAAGATTTTTGTATATTAACCTTATACCCAGCAAAATTGCCAAACTCATTTATCAGGTTTTTATTTTATTTTTTCACGCTAGTTAGCATTTTCTACTCCGAGGCTCATGTCAATTGCAAATGAAGACAGTTTTACCCATTCTTTCCAATGTGTATATCTTTTAGTTTTTTATTCACCTTATTGCACTGCATTGTTGAAAGTTGAAAGGAAGTCCTGAGAGCAGACCTTCCAGGTTTTTTGTACACATCCTTTATCATGTTGAGGAAGGTAGGTTCACTTCTGTTTCTATTTTGCTGAAATTTTTTTTTTTTTAATCAGAAATGGATATTTTATTTTTTTCAAATGCTTTTTCTATATCAAAATGATATGTGATTTTTCTTTAATATGGTAAATTCAATTAATTGATTTTTGATAGTTTATATCAACCCTGCATTCCTTGGATAAACCTTGGTCTAGATATTTTATGCTTTTTATATATTGCTGGATTTGTTTTTCTAAATATTTAAGGAAACGAATCTACATTCATGAGGAATATCTGGTTTTTCTTTTCTTAAATATCTTTGATTTTGTTAGCAGGGTATTGCAGGCCTTATCAATTCAGATGGGATGCAGTCCCTTCTCTTTTATTTTTTGGAAGAATTTGCATAGAAGTTATTTGTTAGTTTTTATCACTGTATGACAGACTACCACAAACTTACCAGCCCCTAGTAACCTTTTTTCTTTGTTGCTTGTGCTTTGAGTGTAAAGTCCAAGAAACCATTGCCTAACACCAGATCCTAAAGGTGCTTCCCTACATTTTCTTTTGAGTTTTCTAGTCCTGGATCTCATATTTAGGTCTTTGATCCATTTTAAGTTAATTTTGTATATGATGTGAGGTAGGGGTTCTCCTTTGTTTTTTTTTAACAATTTTAAAAAATTTTATATTTTTTATATCAATGTTACAAGGTACTCCATTAACACAAGATAATAACTACAATAACAGTAATTCTGCTTTGGTCCATGGTTATCCTGCTCCCTTATTTTTGTTCATTCTTCAATCTTGAGGGATTTGGGATGATGGCCACTATGACTGCTTCAGGCTGAGAGGGGATGTAGATATTATAGGTCAGAATAAAGGAATTTTTTTGCTTGCAGTTGAAGATACTCCTTGTTTTGGGCATGGGGTTTGTCCAACATCATCATTCTGTTAGTTGGCTAGAAAAGCCTGAAGAACTGGAGAGTAGGAGTTGACCACAACTCTGCCAGGTTTCAGGGCTTCACCAGCATATGAACAATCTGAATATTTAAGTCTCTGAGAGGTATATTTAAGAGGTACATTGAAAATTATCAGTTTAAATAAAAGGAGTAGAAGAGTCATGATTAGGGGAATTATAAATAAGTATAAAACTATGTTATATTGGGGAAATAAATTTTCATATAATCCCAAATAGGGCCCACCAAGGATGTGTTGATTTCATTAGGCTGTGTGGCTTGCCAATGGTGTCTGGACATCCCTAGAACCCAGGGGAGCACTTTTGTTTTTGAGGCTTTGTTTACTATGGCAGTTCATCAGATCTGCATAAGTGTAACCTCCAGAATGACCTCCTGACTCCTCCTGAAATCCCTTAGCCATAAAAACTGTTTTATTTACTATTTGCCCTTTTGGTCAAGATCTTTTTTCCAAATGAATCGCTGACCAATACTTGGTAATGATACCTCGGTACCAGGGAGGCTCCTCCCTGGGAGTCATGTCCCACATCAGGGGAAGGTAGTGAATTTATTTGCAGAGTTTGGCTTAGAAAGAGGCCACATTTGAGTAGCAAGGAGGTTTTCAGGAGGTAACTTTTAGGCATTAATTATAGTTAAGTTTAGTTTCATTATTACAGGAATAAGGTTCATAAATACAAGCATTAAGATCAAGGACTTGGCATATTAGCCTGTGTTTTGTTTTTTGTGGGTTTTTTGTTTGTTTGTTTGTTTTTAATTAGGCAAGGCTTATATATTCAAGAGATTTTTGCTGTCTTATTTGAGAAAGTAACAGGGCTTCCCCAGGATGGAAGTTTAATATTTTGTTATCCACTGTGTGGGCCTCTGTCTATTCAGAGAACATACCTTTGACAACAAGAATACGTTTATATCCCATGTAAGTATGCTTTAGGTACATTTTTCCCTCCATATACCACCCCAAAATCAATACCCTCTACTAGTAGTGATATACCTTTGTTGTAGCTCCTGAAAGAACTTTCTTATATTTGCATTATTAACCACAGTCCTTGTTCATCCCTGAGTTCACTGTGTTATGTAGTTCTCTGTTTTATCCTCTAGCTTTCCTTTTAGCAACATGTATGACCCAAAACATTCCCTTTCCACACACTTCAGCACTGCTAATTATACTCGCATCGCTGCACCACCATCATTTCCATCCATTTCCTACCTATTATAATCAACCTAACTATACATTCTGCACAGATTAAGCTTAGGCTCACCATTCTCTACTACTGTTCTATCTCCTGGTAACCTATCTTCCAGACTGTACCTCCATGAGTCACTCACTCTACCTCCATGAGTTCATATCAGTGAGATCATGCAATATTTGTCCTTTAGTCTCTGACTTATTTCATTCAACATAAGGTCCTCGATGTTCATTCATGTTGTTGCATGTGTCAGTACTTCATACCTTCTTACAGCTGAATAATATTCCTTCTGTCTTAGTTTGCCACAGGGCTGCCAATGTAAAGTACCAGAAATGGGTTGGCTTTTATAAAGGGAATTTTATTTAGGGTAAAAGCTTACAGTTCCGAGGCTGTGAAATGTCCAAATCCAAGGCATTAGCAGAGATGCTTTCTCACCAAGTCAGCTCCTTGTGACCTTGGCATCCTGCCACATGGCAAGACAAGATGGCTGCTGATCTCTGTCAGGTTTCCTGCCTTGCCCTCCAGAATCTACTGTCTTCCAGAGTTTAGCTGTAGGCAACCAGGCATAGGGCTTGTCTCTTTCCTAGCCTTCTTTCTCAGTCTTGGCTGCTCCACTTTCTTCCTGAGTTCAGCTGTGGGATATCAGGCATATGGCTTGTCTCTTCAGCCTTGAGCTGCTCCATGGGCCCAGACTTTTGGGGTCTTCATGCTTAAACTTTGGCTGCTAGCATTCCTTGAGTGGTCTCGCACATTGCAGGATCAAAAGACCCAGTAGGAGGGCGGAGATTCAACCTGAGTCATGCCTCGTTATGTAGTCCAATCAACAGCCTCCTCCCTCCCCCATCCCACCCCAGGAATGGATTAGTTCAGAAACAAAATCTTTTTCTTTTGGGGATTCATAAAAGAACTTCAAACTGCCCCACCATCATATGTTTATATCACATTTTGTTTTTGCATTCATCTGTTGCTGGACACTTAGATTGTTTCCATCTTTTGGCAATTGTGAATAATGCCACTATGAACATTGGTGTACAAATATCTGTTTGCATCCCTGCTTTCAGTTCTTCTGGTATATACCTAGTAGCAGAATTGCTGCATCATATGGCAGTTCTACACTTAGCTTCCTGAGGAACCACCAAACCGTCCTCCACAGTGGCTGCACCATTCTGCATTCCCACCAGCAGTGAAGGAGTGTTCCTCTTTCTCCAAATTCTCTCCATCACTTGTAGTTTTCTTTCTTATTTTTTTTTTAAATAACAGCTAGTCTAGTAGGTGTGAAAACCTCATTGTACTGTTTTTTTTTGTTGTTTTTTTTAAAATAATGATTTATTTTTATTTATCCCCCACTTGCTGCTTGTGCTTGCTGTGTACATTTGCTTCTGCGTTTTTCTGTGTCTGCTTGTCTCCCTTTGTTGGGTCATCTCACTCTGCCGTGTGGGCCATCAGCTTACCACGCCGCACGTGGCTTGCCTTCACGAGGAGACACCGGGGAATCGAACCCGGGACATCAAACCCGGGGCCCCCCATATAGTAAACGGGAGCCCAACCAGTTGAGCCACAGCCGCTTCCTGTCTCATTGTAGTTTTGATTTGCATTTTCTAATAGCTAGTGATGTTGAGCATCTTTTCATGTATTTTTTTTAGCCATCTGTATTTCCTCTTTGGAAAAGTGTCTGTTCAAGTCTTTTGCCCATTTTTTAATTACGTTGTTTGTCCTCTTATTACTGAGTTGTAGGATTTCTTTATATATGTTGGATAGTAGAGCCTTATTAGATATGTGATTTCCAAATATTTTCTCCTATTGAGTAGGATGTCTTTTCACTTTCTTGACAAACTCCTTTGAAGCACAAAAATTTTGAATTTTGAGGAGGCCCCATTTATCTATTTTTTTTTTTTCATTGCACATGCAGTGGGTATAAAGTTCATGAAACCATTGCCTATTATGAGGTTTCATAGATACCTAAATTATGTTCTAGGAGTTTTATGGTTCTGGATCTTATATTTAGGTCTTTGAGCCATCTTGAGTTATTTTTTGTATAGGGTGTGAGATAGGGATCCTCTTTCATTCTTTTGGATATAGATGTCCAGTTTTCCCAGCACCATTTGTTGAAGAGACTGTTCTTTCCCAGTGAGTGGACTTGGCAGCTTTGTCAAGTATCATTTGGCTGTAGATGTACGGGTCTATTTTTGAAATCTCAGTTTGCTTCCATTGGTCAATGTCTATCCTTGTGCCATTATCATGCAGTTTTGACCACTGTAGCTTTGTAATATAATTTAAAGTCAGGTAGTATGAGTCCCCTAACTTGGGTCTTCTTTTTCAAGATATTTTTGACTATTCAGGGCCCCTTACCCTTCAAATTATATTTGATAATTGGCTTTCCCATTTCTGCAAAAAAAAAAAAATTGCTGTTGGAATTTTTAGTCAATTGCACTGATTCTGTAAATCAATTTGGGTAGAATTGGCATCTTGACACATTTATTTAGATCTTCTTTGATTTCTTTTAGCAGCGTTTTGTAGTTTTCTGTGTACAAGTCCTTTATATCCTCAGTTAAATTTATTCCTACATATTTGATTCTTTTAGTTGCTGTTGTAAAGGGTTTTTTTTTTTTTCTTCTTGATTTCCTACTCAGATCGCTCATTCCTAGTGTATAAAAACACTTCTGATTTTTGTATGTTGACCTTACATCCTGCCACTTTGCTGAACTCATTTATTAGCTCTAGTAGCTTTGCTGTAGATTTTTCAGGACTTTCTATATATAGGATCATGTCATCTGCAAATAGTGAAAGTTTTACTTCTTCCTTTCCAATTTGGATGCCTTTTATTTCTTTTAATTGCCTAACTGTTCTAGCAGGAACTTCTAACACAGTGTTGAATAAGAGTGGTGACAGTGGGCATTTTGCCTTGTTATGGCCTTTCCCCATTAAGTATGATGTTAGCTGTGGATTTTACATATATGCCTTTTATTATGTGAGGAACTTTCCTTCTATTTCTATCTTTTGAAGTGTTTTTATCAAGAAAGGATGCTGAATTTTGTCATATGCCTTTTCTGTGTCAATAGAGAATATTTTTTCCTTCTATCTGTTAATGTGGTGTATTGCATTAATTGGTTTTCTTGTGTTGGCCCACCTTTGCATACCTGGGATAAAACCCACTTGATCATGGTGTATAATTCATTTAATGTATTGTTGGATTGGATTTGCAAGTATTTTGTTGAGGATTTTTGCATCCAAGTTCATTAGAGAGATTGGTCTGTAATTTTATTTTCTTGTAGCATCTTTATGCAGCTTTGGTTTTGGGGTGATTTTTGGCTTTATAGAATGAGTTAGGTAACATTTCCTCTTCATTTTTTGGAAGAGTTTGAGCAGGATTGGTATTAGTTCTCTCTGGAATGATTGGT
>JAQZBX010111424.1:0-10285 GCA_029593785.1 Cabassous unicinctus
CACATTAGAAGCATACAACAGCAGACTCGAAGTGATACAAGAAAGAATAAATGATATAGAAGACAGAACAGCTGAAACTGAAGAAAGAAAAGAACAGAGAGAGAAAAGAATGGAAAAAATTGAGCAGGGGCTCATGGAGTTTAATGATAACAGGAAATACAACAATATATGTGTCATGAGAATTCCAGAAGGAGAAGAGAAGGGAAAAGGGGCAGAAAGAGTATTTGAGGAAATAATGGATGAAAATTTCCCAACACTCATGAAAGAAATGAACCTACAGGCCCAAGAATCATAGCTTACCCCAATGAGAATAAATCTGAATAGACCAACTCCAAGACACATACTATGCAGAATGTCAAACGTCTAAGATAAAAAGAAAATTCTGAGAGCAGCAAGGGAGAAACAAACTACCAATACAAGGGACACCCAGTAAGACTAAGTGTGGATTTCTCATCAGAAACCATGGAGGCAAGAAGACAGTGGTATGATACAATTAGAATACAGAAAGAGAAAAATTACCAGCTGAGAATTCTTTATCTGGCAAAATTGTCCTTGAAATATGAAGGTGAGTTTAAAATATTCCCAAACAAACAGAAACTAAGAGAGTTCATTAAAAAAAAAGAATCCACCTTTGTAGGAAATATTAAAGGGAGCCTTACAGCCCCAAAGAAAAAGACAGGACAGAGAGGCTTGGAGGAGAGTGTAGAAGGCAAGAATAGCAGAAAGGATAACCAAAAGAATAAAAAGACAGACAAAAATAAGATATGACATATGAAAACCAAAGAATAAAATGGTGGAAGTAAATAATGCATTTATAGTAATAGCACGGAATGTGAATGGATTAAACTCCCCAATCAAAAGATATAGTCTGACAGAATGGATTAAAAAAACATGAGCCATCCATATGCTGCCTATAAGAGACGCACCTTAGACCAGGGATACAAACTGGCTGGAAGTGAAAGGTTGGGAAAAAAATACTCCACATAAACAGTAACCAAAATGGAGCAGGGATAGCTATACTAAACCAGACATAACAGACTTTAAATGCAAAAAGTTATGAGATGCAAAGAGAAAGAAAATAAGAACAAAATTTAAAAAAAGACAAAATAAAAAAAGAGAAAGAAAATAAAAACAAAATAAAAGAAAGTTATGAGATGCAGAAGGCCATTATATATTAATAAAAGGGACAATCCACCAGGAAGAAGTAACAGTCATAAATATCTACGCATCTAACCAGGGTGCCCCCAAATGCATGAGGCAAATTCTGGCAGAACTAAAGGGAGAAACAGGCATTTCTACAATAATAGTTGGCAGAACTAAAGGGAGAAACAGGCATTTCTACAATAATAGTTGGAAACTTCAACACACCACTCACATCATTAGAGAGAACAACTAGACAGAAGATCAATAAGGAAACGGAGAACTTGAACAGTATGATAAGCGAACAACACCTAACATACATATACAGAGCACTGCATCCCAAATCAGTGGGTTATATATTCTTCTCAAGTGCTTATGGGCCTTTCTCCAGGATAGACCACGTTAGGTCACAAGGAAGTTGTATTAGTCAGCCAAAGGGGTCTTATTTATAAATAAATACCAAAGGGTATTTATTTGGGGTAGAGCCATAAAGAGTAAGTTACTTCCCTCACCAAAGTCTGTTGTCACGTGTTGGACCAAGATGGCTGCCGGTCTCTGCAAGGGTTCCGCCTTCCTCTTCCTCTTAAGCCTCCATGGTCCCAGCTTCTTCCAATCTCAACTGTAGGCTGGCATAAGGCTCATCTCTCTTCCCAAGGCTTCTCTCTTTCTGGGCTTAACTGCTCTGCTCTCTACATAAGGCCAGCTGTCAACTATCAGGTGAACAGCTCTGCTCTCTCCCTAGGGCTCCAACATCAAAAAACTAAGCTCTCTCCACTGCCATGTCATTGTCTGTGTGAGTCTCCACCCACCAATGGTGCGGTGACTCAACGTCCTACTGACGTGGCCGAATCAAAGCCCTAATCTTAATCTAATCAAGTAAAAGTGAAATTTCTGAATTTAATACAATCAAAGGGTATCATGCCCAGAAGAACAGACAAGTTTACAAACATAATTAATATTTCTTTTTGGAATTCATCAATAATACCAAACTGCCATAGCAGGTCTCAATAAATATAAAAAGATTGAAATTATACAAAGCACCTTCTCAGATCATAATGGAATGAAACTGGAAAACAATAATGGACAGGAAAGGGTAAAACTCACAAATGTGTGGAGACTGAACAACACGCTCCTAAACAATCAACGGGTCAAAGAAGAAATTGTAAGTTGAAATTAGTAAATATATGGAGACAAATTAAAATGAAAACACAACATATCAAAACTTATGGGATACAGTGAAGGCAGTGCTAAGAGGGAAATTTGTAGCCCTACACATCAATATTAAAAAAGAAGAAAGAGCCAAAACCAAGGATCTAACTGAACAACCAGAGAAACTAGAAAAAGATCAGCGAACCACTCCCAGAGTAAGCAGAAGGAAAGAAATGATAAAGATTAGAGCAGAAATAAATGAAACTGAGAACAAAAAAACAATAGAGAAAATCAACAAAACAAAAAGCTGGTTCCTTGAAAAGATCAATAAAATTAGCAAAGGAAACAAGAGAAAAGATGCAAATAAATAAAGTCAGAAATGAAAGGGGGGAAGTTACAACTGACCCCACAGAAATAAAAATGATCATAAGAGGATATTATGAGAAACTGCATGCCAACAAAATAGACAACCAAGTTGGAAAAGACAAATTCCTAGAAATGCACAAACAACCTACACTGATGCTACAAGAAATAGAAGAACTCAAACAAACCAATCACACTTAAAAGAGATTGAATCTGGCACCAAATATCTCCCAACAAAGAAAAGTCCAGGACCAGACAGCTTCACAGGTGAATTCTACCAAGCATTTCGAGAAAAACACCAATCCTGTTTAAACTTTTCCAAAAACTAGAAGAGGAGGGAACATTACCCAACACATTTTATGAAGCCAACATCAACCTAACACCAAAGCCAGATAAAGATACTACAAGAAAAGAAAAGTATAGACCAATCTGTGTATTGAACATAGATGCAAAACTTCTCAACAAAACACTTTCAAATCCAATTTAACAGAATATCAAAAGAATTATATACCATGACCAAATGTGATTTATTCCTGGTATGCAAGGGTGTTCCAACATAAAATCAACTAACATAATATACCACATTAGCAAACTGAAGGACAAAAACCACATGATCATCTTGATAGTTGTAGAAAAGACATTTGACAAAATCCAGCATCCTTTCTTGATAAAAAAAATACTTCAAAAGATAGGAATAGAAGGAATATTCCTCAATATGATAAAGGGCTTATATGAAAAACCCACAGCCAACATTGTTCTCAATGGGGAAAGGTTGAAAGCTTTCCCTCTAAGACCAGGAACAAGACAAGGATACTCACTGTCACCACTGTTATTCAACATTGTATAGAAGTTTTAGCTACAGCAATTAGACAAGGAAAAAATTAAAAAAGGCATCCAAATAGGAAAAGAGGAAGTAAAACTCACTATTCGCAGATGGCATGATCTTATATTGAGAAAATTCTTAAATGTCTATGATAAATTTACTTGAACTAATAAGTGAATTCAACAGAGTGGCAGGATAAGAAGATCAACACACAAAAATCAATAATGTTTCTGTACACTAGTATTGCGCAATCTGAGGAGGAAATCAGGGGAAAAAATCCCATTTACAATAGCCAAAAAAAGACTCAGATACCTAGGAAGCAATTTAACTAAGGAAGTAGAGGTCCTATATTCAGAAAACTACAAAGCAATGCTAAAAGACATCAATGAAGACCTAAACAAATGGAAAGATATTTCATGTTCATGGATTAGAAGACTAAATATCATGAAGATGTCAATCCTACCCAAACTGATTTATGGATTAAATGCAACACCAATCAAAATTTCAACAGCCTACTTTACAGAAATAGAAAAGGCAATCACCAAATTTATTTGGAAAGGAAAGTGCACCCAAACAGCCAAAAACATTCTAAAAATGAAGAGCGATATGGAAGGAATTTCACTGCCTGACTTTGAAACATATTACAAAGCTACAGTGGTTAAAAACAACAACAACAACAACAAAACCAATATGGTATTGACATAAAGATAGACACATTGATCAGTGGAATAGAATTGAGAGTTCAGAAATAAACCCTCACCTCTACAGCCAACTGGTTTTTGACAAACCTACCAACTCCAAGTTAACAGGACAAAACAGTCTCTTTGACAAATGGTGTGGGGAAAACTGGATATCCACAACCAAAAGAATGAAAGAAGACTCCTAACTCACTCCCTACACAAGAATCAACTCAAAATGGACCAAAAACCAAAATATAAAAGCCAGGACCAAAAAACTACTGGAAGAAATTGTAGGGAAATATCTTATAGATCTTGTGCTAGGTAGTGATTTCTTGGACTTTTTTTTTTTTTACTGGGAGGTCCCAGGGATCGAACCCAGGTCCTTCCATATGGGAGACAGACACCCAACCATTTGAGCCACATCCATCCCCCGATTTCTTGGACTTTATACCCAAAATACAAGCAACAAAAGAAAAAATAGATAAATGGGACTTTCTCAAAATTATACACTGTTGTATCTCAAAGGACTTTGTCAGAAGGGTGAAAAGGCAGCCGACTCAATGGGAGAAAACATTTGACAATCACATATCTGATAAGGGTTTAATATCCATGATATATAAAGAGATGCTACAATCAACACTAAAAAGACAAATGACACAATTTTAAAATGGGCAAAAGACTTGAATAGACATTTGTCTAAAGAATAAATACAAATGGCTATAAAACACATGAAAAAATGTTCAACATCATTAGCAACCAGGGAAATGTAAATCAAAACTACAATGAGATATCTTTTCACACTATTAAAATGGCCACTGTTAAAAAGACAGAGAACTACAAGTGTTGGAGAGGATGTGGAGAGATAGGAACACTTATTCACTGTTGGTGGGAATGAAGAATGGTACAGCCACTGTGGAGGACTGTTTGGCAGTCCCTAAAGAAGCTGAATATAGATTTGCCATGTCACCCTGCAATACCACTTCTAGGCATATACCCAAGCAGAACTGAGAGCAGAGACATGAACAGATATCTGCATGCAGATGTTAAAAGAGGCATTATTCATGATTGCCAAAAGATGGAAATAACCCAGGTGTCCATCAACTGATGAATAGATAAACTGTGGTATATACACATGATGGAATATTACGCAGTTGTAAGAAGAAATGAAGTTGTAAAACATATGACAACATAGATAAACCTGGATGACATTATGTTGAGTGAAGCAAGCCAGACACAAAAGGACAAATACTGTATGATTGCGCTATTATGAACTAAATATATTCTGTAATCTTATGGAGTTAATAACTTGAATATGGATTGCCAGAAAATAGAATGAGTTTAGAGAATGGAAAGCTGAGGTTTAATTAGCACAGAATTGGTAAAAAGGATGTGTGTTAATATTTGGAAATGAATAGAAAAGGTGGAAGCAAATCATAGTGTTTGTAACTAGAAGTGCTATTATATGATAGCGGTTGAAAGGGAAAGTCTAAGGTCATGTATATTACTAAAAGGAAAGCTAAAAAATGTAACAAGGAACTGTATAACATAGGAAAACCTCATGTGAAATATGAATATGGGTAATATTGCATATATAAAACTTTTTCTTTGAAACCGAATAAATGTACGCTAATGTTACAAGATGTGAATATCAGACCAAAAAAAGACATTATGCTAAGTGAAAGAAACCAGACACAAAGTACTACATATTGTATGATTCCATTCATTTAATACGCAAATATAAATCAATTTATAAAGATGAAATTAGATTAGTGCTTATGTAGGGCTGTGGAAGGTTAGAGGGATTGAAAGGTGACTGGTAAGGAGTGTGGAGTTTTTCTTTTTATAGTTATGAAATTCTTGAAAATTTTTTTGGTGATGAATGCACAACATTGTAATTATACTAAAAGCCACTGATTGTTCACTTTGGACAGACTGTATGGTATGTGATTATCTCAATAAAACTGCTTTAAAATAAATAAATAAATATGCAAGGAAAAACAAAAAACAAAAAAAAAAACGAATCCCCCCCATACACATTTCTTGTCCTTGTCCTTCCCTCCCGATTAAAAATGCAGCTTGACATTTCTGTGCTTATTGGCTTGAGGGTAGGGACAAGCGGAACCCTACAGGCCAGAAACAAGAGTTAGTGAGAAATGGAAGACTGTAAATTATTCTGAAGCCTTCACTTAGGTGGAGGAGTGAAAACAGGGAAAGGAAAAGTCAGACACAAGGGAGGTCGAAAGGGGGATAGTTGGCTAGCATCAGCGTCAAAGGGGCAGGGATGTTACTTTAAAGTAAAGAACTAACAGTTTGAGGTAGCAGTGGCAGTGAAAAGAATACCAAACTTTTATTCAGACCCCTAGATATCTGGTGTGGGACTGGGGCAGGGATAAGCAGACTAAGTGTTCTTACTCAATGGCCAGGTTTATGTTAAAACCAGAAGATAGAAATAGGCAAGATTTCTCAACCTTGGCACTTGACACTTTGGGCTAGATAATTCTTAGTGGGAGCTGAGGCTGGGGTGGGGAGGCGGGGAGGGGGGAGAGGGTGTCTGTCCTGTGCATTGTAGGATGTTTAGCAGCACCCATGAGTTCTAAGCATTAGAGTCTAGAAGCACATTCCCTGCCCCCACCCTATTAGTGACAACCTGTCTCCAGTTATTGCCAAAGGCTCCATAGAGGGCAAAATTCCCCAGGTGAGAACTACTGAAATAAGGTACTTAGTTTAACAATGGAATGAACTTTTCAAAAAGCAAAACAGAAAAGAATAGGAGGGAGAGGAGCAGAGTTTTGGATCTGAGGAAGAAACTCAAAGGCATACAAAGATGAGGATATTTAAGATAGACAATTAGAGGAAGTTATATTGTAGGTGGTGACCAAGGGTAGCAGAGAAGTGAAGCATGGCCTCTGGGCTTCCGCAGAACTCTGGCACAAAGTTGCATCAGCAGAGGTCCAACCTGAGATCCACATGGAGTTGGAGGCCTGTAGGTGGCATCAGCTAGTGGCCTGGTCTGAAGGCTCTGGGCCAACATGGCAGAGACCCTCTCTTTGGAAGTGGACACCATGAAGCTGGACTGGCCTGATCTATAAGGGCTATGGGATAGCAGAGGAGGAAACCCCTTAAAGAGTCAAAGGTCTGTTCAGGACCAAAAACCACAAAATGAAGGAATAGAACCATTTCTTAAAAAATAAGCAATCCATGTCTTTTCCCCCAAATCAAGATGAATGGAGACAATTAAAAAAAAATAGATTGTTGGGGTTTTCCCCTTTTGATATAATTTAATTCATTTTAGAAAATAACTGCCAACATGCTTACCCAGGGAACTATGGACAGTACTAAAATATAATGATATATTATTTTCTCATTTGTGTAGTTCCAGGGAAAATCATTAGGGGAGGAGGTGCTAAAGAGGGGGAGAAAAAATGAAGAATCTAGGACAAAGATGGAATTTCCTCAGGCTCAGATATCCCACATCAGGGATATGGTATAACTGAAATTCATCATTTCCCAAAGTCCATGCTTCCTTTATGGAACTATAGAACTCAATAAATATTAGGGGCAAAAATTACTTTGAAAGTCATTTCTTTTGAAAGGTACCATTCACGTAACTTGGGTGACAAGAGTCAAGGAGAGAAAAAAGATGATTAAATAATTGATTAATTTGCTTTCTCTTTCCCTACTTGAATCTCTACTGATTTCTTCTGATTTCTTCTTTGTCTGTAGTGAGTGAAATAGTTCCTCCATGCATTTCCTTCCCTAGTCCTTCATTGTATCTACATGAGGGGGCATGGTCATAATCAACCTTTTTAACCTAAAGTCAGGTGATAAATAAAGTCCATAGAAAAGAATCACTCTCCCCCAAAGCATGTCCTGAAATAACCTGTCATAGTCTCTGAAATTCAACTCTTGACAATTTATTACTGTGGGCTAAGAGAGGTGTCTATTTCAAAAACAAATACTTGGAGTGAAATAACATATCGAACTAGCATTTCCTATACTGAGGGTTCCACTAAAAATTAATACAAAAATGCAAAGTGAAGGGTTTGATAGTTAAGGGAGTGTGGGAAACACTGAATACTATACCATGCTCTTGAAGAGTCAGCATATCAAAAGCTCTGAAAAGTCCTGCAATCAAGACCTGTTTAGTTTTGTTTAATACTGTCATTCCCAAATACTGAATATGCTTATTGTGAAAGGCCAGTTTAGGAAATGTTGTACTAAGGTATTAGCTAATAATACAAATTATTACATTAATCCCCTCAGGTCTAGTTAAGTAGTCTACTAGAGTAGCAATCAGTGACTTAGAAAAGCACTGCGAGAGTTAGCTATCAGACAGGAAATTTTAATAAAGTACAGAAAGTGACTAGGGCATTGCCTAAGGAAGGCAGACACCAGGGCAACTTTGAAGTGCTGACTCATGAGGCAGAGAAGGGAAGCGAAGCTCCCCAGGAGAGGAGTGCCTAGAAGGAGACTTGAGGGATGTGTAGATATGTAGGTTGGGGAAAGGATAAAGACAAACTTCCCAATTTTCCTTGAGGTATTGTTAAAAGAATTTCTGAGACTGTTGGGTTCAAAATTCTGCCAGTGACTGACCCTCCAGAAGCCCTTCCAAGGTCTCTGTGCCCTGTGTCTCACAAAACCTTCTTTGAGAGGAGAATAAGTCACCGACTTTGGTGTGGAAAGTTTTCATTCTAGTGAGGAGATAAACATTAAAGCAGGGTTACAATAATAATAATGTAATAAGTGTTATAATGTTTGTGTTTATAGCACACTGCTCACTACAGACATAGGAGTTATTTACTCTACTAAGGTGAGGATAGTTCATGAACGTCTTAACCAAGCAGAGGGCAGTTGAGGTTAGTCTGGAAGGATGAAGAGAAGAAAGGTCAAGTTCAACTGGAGAGAGGTAAAAGAAGTGAAGAAATGGCTTGAAGGTATGAAGAAGTTAGCAGTGCACTGTTATCATCAAAAGCTTTGATGTCCTTCTTTGATTACAGATGGGAGCTTTGGTTTGTATCTTCTCCACCATCACCAGCACCACTGCTGATGCCAAACACATGGCTTTGAACAGAGTCCTCAATGGGTTTACTGTATCTAATTGAAGAAGTTTCACTTCTTATCAGGCCTGGTCTAGAAGATCCTTAATATCCATTTGGTCTATAAAAAACACATTTTACATGCTGTAGGTAGAACTCTGTTAACATGTGAAGATGGCCATGTGTTTGAGGCTTTTATGAACCCTAGAAAAATCACATCCTTTAGATAATCCATTTCTGTAGTATTGTAGGTGGGTCCTTTTGATTAGGTTACTTCATTGGGGCATGGCCAAGAGTGGGTCTTAATCCTCGTACTGGAGTCTTTTATAAATGGGATGAATACAGAGAGACAGAGAAAGCCACAGGAGCTGAGAGAAAGCCTCAGAAGTGGAGAAAAAGTCAGAGAAAGCCAGAAGCTGAAGGCAAAAAAACCCAGAAGAGAAGGGAGAGAATAGAAGATGCAGCCATGTGACTTGCCATGTGAGAAAGGGGTCCAGGATCGTTGGCAGCTGGTCTTCAGGGAGAAAGCATTGCCTGATGATGTCTTGGTTTGGACATTTTTCCCAGCCTTGAAACTCTAAGCTTAAACCTAATAAATCCCCATTCTAAAAGTCAGCTCATTTCTGATATATTGCCTTTTAGCAGCCTAGCAAATAAAACAATGGCCAAAAGAATTGTCTCCCTCTTAACAAATATCCAAAAAAACATTTCTATAATGAAATCTATCAAGGTTGAATCAGTGTGATATAAAATGGCTACATAAAACTTTGATTTGTTTGCATCTTTAATGAATCCAAAGGCTCTCAGCTTCCTCTGCTCACCTGAAAAAGGGCATCACCCTTTGTTTCCCTAACAATCATTCCCTCTTCTCCCGGCAGCAGTTCTGGCTTTTATAGGGTGATTAAGTTGGATATCTCCCATTGTTTTTCCAGATCTACACTCCCACCTTTCCACCCTGAAGTGTCTCCCTGCCCTGACCTGCGTGGACTATACCACAAGATCCCTTGCACTCTGACTTTGAGAGCATAGCAGATGAGAGGGAGGAGGTTGACAGCAGGGTTCTTTTTTTTGTTGTTTGTTTGTTTGCTGTTTTT
>JAQZBX010111425.1:0-10284 GCA_029593785.1 Cabassous unicinctus
CCCTTATCAGATATGTGATTTCCAAATATTTTTTATAGACCATACACTTTTATAAATATTTGATGAAATTTAACATGGCCTGTATCCATCATTGCAAGATCATCCAAAACACTTTCATTGCCCCCTAGATACCCCCTCTTCCATCTACTCTATTCCTCTCTCCCCCTCCCCTTGAGGCCCACAGCCACCACCAGTCTTCACTCTTTGAAGAACAAGATTCATAGATACTTGGAAAAACACTGAGGGCTTGTCCCACTGGTCTCTCCTTCCCTATTAGGAACTGCCAGTGCTCTCAAGAGTCACTCACCCCTCTGAGAACACATCAGGCATCCCCAGCATGGGAGTTCAACTGCTTCCCACTCATTATGTGGGTCTCCACTCCCTGATAAAGCACACTCTGACAAAATGATCCTTCACACATTCTCTAGAAGACTTGCCCAGGTGCACCCTGTAACAAATGCTCCCCCATCCAACACCCTAAATCAGTAATCTTTCCTTGTCATATTGCCAAAAGAGCTTTCTGAACATTGTAGTTTCAATTGTCTACCTGGCAATCCCCAGTCACCTGCTCTCTTCCCCTTCCCTTGCCCCAGTTTCATGGACTATACAACCCATCCTCCCCACCCTATCCCCCTGTCAAGCTTGTACTACCCAACCCAATAGTATCACTACACCCCTGTCATATCCCTTCACAGAACAACTACTCACTTTCACCTTATCATAGATTTTGTCCATATGGGTGTTGGCTCACAACCTTCTTCTCCCTTTCTATTTCCTGTAAGCCTATCTTCCAGACTCTAGCTCTCTGAGTCTGCTCAATTTGCTTAACTAGTATCAGAGAGGTCATGCAATATTTGTCCTTCAATGCCTGGCTTGCTTTACTCAACATAAGGTCCTCAAGATTCATTCATGTTATCCTGTGTGTTAGTACTGTATTCCTTCTTACAGATGAGTAATATTCCATTGTATATATATATACCACTTTTTGTTTATCCACTCATCTATTGATGGGCATTTGGGTTGATTCCAACTTTGGGAAAGAGTGAATAATGCTGCTATGAACATTGGTGTGCATATATCTGTTCATGTCCTTGCTTTCAATTCTTCTGGGTTTATACCCAGGATTGGAATTGTTGGATCATGTGGCAGATCTATAGTTTTTTGAGGGACAGCCAAATTGTCCTTTCACAATGCCTGGACAATTCAATATTCCCATCAGCAGTGTATGAAGGTTTTCATTCCTGCACATCCTCTCCAGTACTTGTAGTCCTCTGTTTTTTTAATAGCCAAATTCTAATGAGTGTAAGATGACATTTCATTGTAGTTTTTATTTGCATTTTCCTAATAGCTAGTGATGTTTAGCATCTTTTCATGTGTTTTTTTAGCCTCATGTATTTCTTCTTTGGAAAAGTGTCTATTCCAAACACTTGCCCATTTTTTAAAATGGACTGTTTTTCTTTTTATTATTGAAATATAGGATTTCTTTATATATGCTGTATATTGGGCTTCTATCAGATATATGGTTGCCAAATATTTTCTCCCATTGGGTAGGCTATCTTTTCACTTTCTTGACAAATTCCTTTGAGGTGCATAAGGTATTAATTTTGAGGAGGTCCCAATTTTTCTATTTTTTCTTTCACTGCTTATGCTTTGGGTATGAAGTTCATGAAGACATTTCCTATTACAAGGCCCTATAGATGCTTCCTTGCATTATCTTCCAAAGTCTTTATGATCTTGGCTCTTATATTTAGTTCCTTGATTCATCTTGAGTTGATTTTTTATAAGGTGTGAGATGGTGTTCCTTTCTCATTCTTTTGGATATGGATATCCAGTACTCCAAGCACCATTTTTTGAAAAGGCCATTTTCTCCCTGTTGAGTGGGCTTGGTAGCCTTGTCAAAAATCGGATGACTGTATATGTGACTATCTATATCAGAACTCTCAATTTGGTTCCATTGGTCAGTATGTCCATCCTTGTACCAATACCATGCACTTTTGACCACTGTAGCTTCATAGTACATTTTAAAGTCAGGTACTGTGATTGCTCCAAATTAATTTTTCTTTTTCAATATGTCTTTGGTTATTTGGGGCCCCTTGACATTCCAAAAATATTTCATAGTTAGTTTTTCCAATTCAGTAAAAAATGCCTCATTGATTTTTATTGGGATTGCATTAAATCTGTAGATCAATTTGGGTAGATAGATATCTTAATGATGTTTATTCTTCTTATCCATGAACAGGGAATATTTTTCTATTTATTTAAGTCTTCTTTATTTCTTTTAACAATGTAGTGTAGTTTTCTGTGTATAAGTCATTTATGTCTTTAGTTAAATTTATTCCTTGGTATTTGATTCTTTTAGTTGCTATTGTAAATGGGATTTTTTTTTCTTGATTTTCTCTTCAGCTTACTCATTATTGGTGTACAGAAATGCTACTGATATTTTTGTATTTATCTTAAAAGCTGTGACTTTACTGAACTCATTTGTATGCTCTAGAAGTTTTGTTATAGATTTCTCAGGGCTTTCTATGTATAGGATCATGTCACCTGCAAATACTGAAATTTTTACTCCTCCCTTTCCAATTTAGATGGATTTTATATCTTTTGCTTGCCTACATGCTCAAGCAAGTACTTGAATTGCAATGTTAAATAGGAACGGTGATAGTGGGCATCCTTGTCTTCTTCCCAATATTGGAGGGAAAGCACTTAGTTTTTCAACATTGGGTAAAATGTTAGCTGTGATTTTTTCATATATACCCTTTATCATGTTGAGGAAATTTCCTTTTATTCCTATCCTTTGCAGTGTTTTTATTAGGAAAGAGTGCTGTGTTCGTTGAATGCTTTTTCTGCATCTATAAAGAAGATCATGTGAATTTTTTCATTCAATGTTTATGTGGTAGAAAACGTTGATTGATTTACTTATGTTGAGCAATCCTTGCACACCAGAGATAAAACCCAATTGGTCATGGTGTATAATTTTTATGATGTATTGTTGTATTCAATTAGCAAGTGTTTTGTTGTGGGTATTAGCTTCTAGGTTCATTAGAGAGATTGGTCTGTAATTTTCCTTTCTTGGTGGCATCTTTGGCTTTGGTATTAGGGTAATGTTTGAATCATAGAATAAGTTAGGTAATGCTCCTTTTACTTCTGTTTTTTGGAAGAGTTTAAGCAGGATTGGTGTTAGTTCTTTCCAGAATGTTTGGTAGAATTCAGCTGTGATTCTGTGTAGCCCTGAACTTTTCTTAGTTGGGAGGTTTTTGGTGACAAATTCAAATCATTAGTTGTGATTGTTTTGTTGAGTTAATCAGTTTCTTCTTTTGTCAGTGTAGGTTGCTTGTGTGTTTATAGGAATTTGTCCATTTTCTCTAAATTATCCTTCTTCTTAGCATATAATTTTTCAAACTATCCTTTTATGATACTCTATTTCTGTGGAGTCAGTGGAGATACCCCCTTCCTCATTTATTATTTTGAGAATTTTCATATTCTCTCTTTTTTTCTTTGTTAGTCTAGATATGGGTTTGTCAATTTTATTGACTTTCTCAAAGAACCACCTTTTTGGGTTTATTTTTTCTAGTGCTTTCTTGTTTTCTACTTCATTTAGTTCTGCTATTATCTTTGTTATTTCCTTCTTTCTACTTCTTTTGGATTGGTTTGTTGTTCCTTTTCTAATTCTTCCAGGTGTGCAGTTAGGTCTTTGATTTTAGCTTTCTTCTTTTTTGATGTATGCGTTTATGGCTATGAATTTCCCTCTCAGTACAGCTTTTGCTGCATCATATAGGTTTTGATATCTTGTGTTGGTTGATTTTGTTCATTTCAAGGTAGTTACTGATTACTTTTGTAATTTCCTCCTTGACCCACAGTTTGTATAAGAATGTGTTTTTTATCTTCCATATCTTTGTGCCTAATCAGGTTCTCTGGCCCTAACTGATTTCCAGCTTCATTCCAATGTGGTTGGAGAAATTGCTTTGTATAATTTCAATCTTTCTGAATTCACTGAGAGTTTTTCTGTTGCATACCATGTGGTCTATCATGGACAATGATCCATGTGCACATGAGAAGAAAGTATATCTTGTTGTATTTGGGTGTAGTGTTCTATCTTTGTCTGTCAGGTACAGATCCTCATGTATTATTCAAAGTCTTTGTTTCTTTATTGATTTTCTGTTGAGATGTCCTGTCAAATGGTGATAATGGTGTATTAAAGTCCCCCAGTATAATTGTAGAGGCATCTGTTCCTCCACTTAGCTTTACCTGTGTTTGCCTTGTGTATTCTGAGATTCCCTAGTTTGGTGCATAAATGTTTATGGCTGTTCTTTCTTCCTGAAAGATAACCCCTTTTACTAATATATAGTGTTTGTCTTTGTCTCTTAGAATAGTTTTGCTTTTAAAGTCTATTTTGTCTGACATTATTATAGCTAATCCTGACGTTTTTTGGTGGTTGTTTGCATTTAAAATTGTTTTCCAGCCATTTAGTTTCTGTCTCCCTAAATCCCTGGTTCTAAGGTGGGTTTCATTTAGACAGCATAGAGATGGGTCATATTTCCTTATTCATTCTGCAAATCTGTGCCTCTTGACTGGTAAGTTTAATCCATTAACATTCAGTGTTATTGCTGTCAAGAAATTACTTACATTAGCCATATTTTCTTTTGGTTTGTGTATGACATATATTGTTTTTCTTTCTCTATTTTAAATTTTTTCTTACACTCTCCTCCAATTCTCTCTTTCTTATTTTTTTCCTTTCAACCTGCAGCACTCCCTTTAGTATTTCTTAAAGGGCAGTTTTCTTATTGGCATACTCTCTTAATTTCTGTTTATCTGTGAATATTTTGTATTCTCCATCATTTTTGAAAGCCAGCTTTGCTGAATAAAGAATTCTTGGCTGGAAGTTTTTTTTCTCTTTTAGTACCTTATCTATGTCATATCACTGCCTTATTGCCTCCATGGTTTCAGATGAGAAATCAGCACTTAATCTTATTGTGCTTTGCTTTAATGAGATAGTTCTCTTTTCTCTTGCTGCTTTCAGTATCCTCTCTTTTTCTTGAACATTGGACAATGTGACAAGTATATGTCTTGGAGTAGGCCTGTTGGGATTTTTACTGTTTGGGGTGAGCTGTGCATCTTGGACTTGTACATCCACCTCCATCAATAGGGTTGAGAAGTTTTCAGCTATTATTTCCTCCAACACTCCTTCTGTCCCCTTTCCCTCCTCTTCTCCCACTGGGATGCCTATAATGCATATGTTTATACATTTTGTGTTGTCGGTCAGATCCCTAATCCCTACTGGATTTTTTTTATTTTTTTATCTCTCTGTTTTACTATCTGTTTCATTTCAGATGTTCTGTCTTCCACTTCACTAATTCTTTCCTCTGCCTGTTCAAATCTGCTGATATATGCTTCCAGTGTATTCTTGATTTCTTGCATTTTGCCTTTCATCTCCATCATATCCGTTATCTTTATATGTATGTTTACAATTTCTTCAGGATGTTCTCCCAGTGTCTTCTTATTACCTTAATCTCTTCCTTCACTTCATTAAGTTGGTTCATGATATTTGTTTGGACAGCTCTGATTAGTTGTTCCATGTTCTGAATCTCCTTCTGGTTTTTAGTTTGTTCATTTGAATGGTTTATGTATTCATTCTTCTTTGTAAAGTTTATAATTTTTGTTGGTGTTTAGGCATCTCTTTATCTTGATGGGTTTATTCAGTAGATTATTTTCTCTCTCTACTCTAGGGTTTTATTTAGTTGATGTTTTTGCATGTGTGGCAAGTTTTCTCTTTGACACTTCATTCCTCTCTATTTCCTTGCTGTTTTCTATATTCCCTTGAAAAAAAAAAGATGAGGGCCAGGGAGAGGGACAGACATAACAAGAGAAAAAAGATAATAATAATAATGATAGTAAAATGTAGAAGAGCAACCATATAACATTAGGAAAATGAATAATTAACTCATGTAGAAGTGCAAAGGAATAAAAAGAAATAAGTGGGGTACAAAGAATGAAATGATAAATTGAACAGTGACAAATATCTAGATTGAATTAAAAGGCCAGAATGATAAAAAGTGAGGGAAAGAGAAAAGACAATAACCAAAAGTTTTTAAAAAGAAAGAAAAAAGGGAATAGAGGCAAGAGAAATAAAAACAAGAAAAATTGAAGACTAAACAAAGAGAGGTGAAATAAGAACAAAAACAGAAAGCAGAAGATAGGAAGATGAAGGAAGGAAAAGAAATAGCATAGTTAATCAAAATTGGTATACAAAAAATGGAAAGAAAGTAAGGGGAAAACACAGGAAATAAGAAACCAAACAGCAGCACCTAATTTAAAAAAAAAATGGGAGGGGGAAGAGAGGGAAAAATAAGAAAAAAAACAACAACACTCAAGCAAGGAATCAAACTAAAACTTAGGAAAAACAGCCTTCCCTCTTAGTTCCCTGAGGAGATTCTCAGGCTGCCAGTGTTTATAAATCAATTATCCTGCAGCCTCCCCTCTGCAGGTTTTGAATTGAGTTTTAGTGAGTAAACTAAGTTAAATTTTTAAAAAATGATCTTTTAAATAAAAAGTAAGAGACCCAAGAGAAACTAATACAAAAATAATGTCTGTGTGTTCCCAAAAGTGTCAGCTGAGTGTTTGGTAACTGGTGGATCACTACTCTAAGGAGAGTTGGGAATTGAACCAGGGACCTCATATATTCAAAGCAGAGTCTTCTCCACTGAGCAAAGCTTTCTCATTGGGTCAATTAGCTAGAGAGCTATCCAGCCACTTTCCTTTGGGCAGGTTTGACTCCTTGCAGTTGGGTGGATTCCTGCTGATTTGAAGCCTGTCTGTCTCTACCCACTTTCTATTCTTATTGCTTTTTTTCTCAATGCAGCAGAATGCACTAGCCTGTGTGATTGGATCCTCCTTCACCTCTCCTGGCCAGCTTGAGTTCCCTTCTGAAATTCAAATGGGACCCTGGTATCCAAACTCACCACAGAGAAATGATTCTCAACCCTCTTCCAGACCTCCCCATAGTCCCAGGGGACCCTCAAAAAGCCCTTGGAAGGTTATTAAGTGCTTCCTACTGCCCATCCCCCTTAGGGAAGTTGGAATTTTGATAATTTTCAGCACAGGAATAGTAAATTGCCTGACTCTACCTTCTACCAGCCCAACTCCTCTCTCTCAGTTCAGCTAGGTAAATCAGGCTGCCTAAGCAGTTTCACATCTCCCCTTTTCCTGGGGCCACCACTTGCTAGCTTGTATGCTCCCTAAAGTAAAGGGAGTCCAGGTAGCACAATCCACAGAAATGAAACCTCTCTCCAACCTTTGCAAGAACCCTCTTGCTCCTGGAGAACACTCCCTCCAACTCAGTGGCCAGTGGGAGTCAGGGCTTGTGGCTTTTTGCCTTGAGGGTGGGGCTTAACTGCCCACCTTTCCATCCACTGGGGTGAAAACCTAATGATTTTCCCTTGGGCTATTTATCTCTTTGTCCAGTTCGCTCCAGATCATTGCCCTGAGGCCTACTGTTCTGTGGGTTCCCAAAACAGCCCACTTACGCAGGATCTTGCCCCTTCTCAGCTACTTTTTGAGAGAGAGATGGTGAGTGCCCATTTAAACTGACACCATCTTGCTGGATCCCTGAAGTATTTTTAAATTAAGAAATTAATATATGCAAATTGTTTTTAGACATAATGTCATTGCTCACTTAATAGATTACAGTATAGTGTAAATGTATCATTTATATGCACTAGGAAACCAAAAACTTCATAAGACTCTCTTTATTGCAGTAGTCTTAAACCAAAACCACAATACCTCCAAGGTTTATCTGTACTTTGAAGAAATTCCAACCTGTTTCACACAATGGTTGGTTGCTCAATTTTATTTTCCAACCAGTGTTCCTAATTTTCCATATCCTTTCCAAAACTTACTTTCTAATTATTTAATAGCAGCCATTCTAGTAAGTGTGAAATGGTATCTAATTGCTGTTTGGATTTGCATATCTTTAATGGCTAATGATGTTGACCATCTATTCATATGTTTATCAATCATATATACATTTCTTTGGAGAAATGTTTATTGACATATGTGGCAGTATGAACTTAGTTTATGAATCTCAAAAAGAGAAAGATTATATTTGTTAACTAATTTATTACTCTGGCTTTGATATATTTGATTGCATTAAGTTCAATTGAGAGGCCTTTGATTAGATTCTTTGATAAGAACAATTCACGGCTTTTGATTGGACTATGTCAGTGAGGTATGTCTCAGATTGAGTTTACATACTCTTGTTGGGTGTGATATAAATGGAAACATAGACAGAGATGCCCTAACCTCAGACACCCAGAGAAAAAGCAAGCCTGCATATTTGTTTATGTAATGTGACTGAGAGGGTTGCTTAAGCATGAATCCCTCAAGAGGCTGGGCCCTCAGAGCAGCTCAAGTAGAGACAGTAAGCCCAGAGGGGAAGGCAGAGACCTCAAAAGAGATTGGTGGCCATCTTACTTAACCTCATGACAAAAACACCAGGATAAATATCAGCTGACTTTGGTGAGAAAGCATCTCTGCTGATGCCTCTATTTGGACATTTCATTGGCTTGAAATTGTTAACTCTTACCCGAAATAAGTACATATTTAAAAAGCTGGTACTTTGCATCAGCAGTCCATTGGCAAAATAAAACAATATATTTTGCCCATTTAAATGGAATTATGGTTTTTTTAATTCTATTTATAACATTTCTTAATATATTCTAGATATTAAACACCCAATGGCTATGTTGTATCCAATATTTTCTCACTTTCTTTTTGTCTTTTTACTTTCATGAGAATGAATTTTAAGGCACATTTTAAAATTTTGATTACATCCCATTTAATCTATTTTTTCTCCTATTGGTTGTGCTTTGGGTGTAAATTCTAATAAACCATTTCTTAATACACATGCCTGAAAATGATTTCCTAGATCACTTTCCAGGATTTATAACTTTATTTCTCATATTTAGGATTTTGATCCATTTTGAGTTGAATTTGGGATATGGTGTGATGTAGGGGTCCATCTGTATTCTTTTGCATACGGATACACTGTTTTATGGGCATCATTTGAAGGAAAGATTATTTTTTCCTCAGTGAATGGACTTAGCAAGATCAATTGTCCACAGATATAAGGTTTATGTTTGCACCATAAATTCTAGTCCATTGGTCTTTAGCTCTGTCCTTGTGCTAGTACCATGCAGTTTTAATTACTGTATCATTTTAATTAGGTTTAAAATCAGGAAATATGAGACCTTCACATGTATTATTATTTTTCAAGATGTTTTGACTATTCAGGTCTCTTTAGCATTCCACATAAATTTGATGATTGACTTCCATTTTGCCAAGAATGCTGTTAACTTTAATTGGGGTTGAATGGAATCTGTAAATATATTGGGGGAGATTGACCTCTTAACAAATTTAGCGTTCTAATCTGTGAACACAGAATTTCCTTCTATTTTCTGTGAACATAGAATTTCCTTCCATTTATTTAAGTTTACTTCTATTTCTTTCAGCAATTTGTTTTTAATTTTCCATATACACACTTGGATGGATATATTCTTATATATTTGATTCCCTTTGTTGCTATTGTCAATCCAATTAGTTTTTTTGATTCCTATTCAGATTCTTTGTTATTGGTGAATTGAAACACCATTGAATTTTTTATTTTAATTTTTTATTTTTAAAGAAGCTTTAGATTACATAAATGTTACTTTAAAAAATAGAGGGGATTCCCATATGCCCCACCTACTCCCCCTCCCACAGTTTCCCACATTAAAAACAAGCTTTATTAGTGTGGCACATTTGTTACAATTGATGAACACCTATTGAAGCATTGCTACTAACCATGGACTATAGTTTACATTATGAGTTGCACTCTATTTCACACAGTTTGTAGGTTATGACAAAATATATAAAGGTCTGTATCCATCATTACAATGTCATGTGGGAAAATTCCAATGTCCCAAAAATGCCCCCATATAATAGCTATTCTTCCCTTTCCCTCCCCTGAAAACCTCTGTGGCCACTGCCTTTAAATCAGTGATAAAATTTCTTCTATTGTTAGAAAAATAATGAGTCTATAATAGAATAATAATAAGTCAACTCTAGTCCTTTGTTCATTCCCCAATCTTGAGGATTTTGGGATGGTGATGCTCCCTCTGCCTCTAATTGAGAGTGGGCTTAAGTCCTATGGGACAGATGAATGTAACTATCTTGCTTGCAGTTGCAGATACTCTGTGTTCCTGGGATGGGGATTGTCCATCTTCATCTCCTTGTTAGTTGTCCTGGGTGAGT
>JAQZBX010111426.1:0-10285 GCA_029593785.1 Cabassous unicinctus
TTTCCAATGAGTTCACACTCACAGGAATGCATTAAGATTAAGAACCTATTTCCTGGGGTACATAATTCAAACTTCCACTCTACTTACCAGTGGATGTGTTGATTTGCTAAAGCAATGAGACCACTTCTGGAGCAGCAGCTGCAATGGGAGTAAGCATCTGGTTACATTCATGATAAACCATTGTCATCCTCCATGATGCATCTGTTTTCTGCACAGCCCAATAGGAGACATGAAGGAGATGAGATAAGAATCTCCCACTACTTCTGAATCCTTCAAGTCCTTGATGGTGGGTGGTACTAATTTCTGAAATCCCTCCAGAAATCTGCTATTATTTCTGTTTCACTGTTTTGTTGGTTAGAGGCAGTTCTAGTGGCTTCTGCTTGGCACAAATTCCACAGGTCAGGGAACCAATTGGGATTTCTGTCCATTGCTAAATAAGTTTACTTCAATTATATATTAGAGAACTGAAGAAATAACCAAAGAGTGGGATGGTAACCCACTGGCATCACTGTAGAGACAGACCTGAGCTAAAACTCCATTGATCACTGACTTCTCTATAAACCCCTACATTTACTGGGTGGCAACAGTGATGTTTTGGGTATCTTGGAATTTTTGTCATATCAGAGCAAGCATCTGGTAATCCCTGAAATGTCTGATCATTTCCTTTTCCCCAATGCAGAATCACCCAATTTAAAGGCTCTTGTTCTACTTAGGAATTGTTGGAAAGAAGATAAACAATATAAATATTTGGCGGCATAAAAGGGTATTTGCCCACATGTCCTGCTCTTAGCTTCATTCAAGAGGTTCTGGACCTGTAAGCTATCCCAAATCTGGGAAGTGATTGAAAGGTCATTAGTTTGTTTTTGTAATTAAGTTAGGCATTTGTTCACTTGACCTGAAGACTTCTGCTTATAAATATCAAGTAGGAATCTAGTAGACTGCCCAACCATTTTACTTAAGGTTACCCCAAGAGCAGCCAGCCAATACCACATGTGATAGATGGAAAACATGCTTATTAAAATGTTCTTTTCTTAAGCAGCTCTGAAAAATTCCAATACCTTCCCTCAATCAGGTTGATATGATTTCCTACTAAATTAATCTTAGTAACTATCTTTTTGTCCTTAGTTCCCAGAAGGACAATAACCAACATTCCCAGTTCTACTTCCAGGAATATCAGGAATAAGATAACATCTCAAAACAAAACCACAGAATGGCTCCAGCATCACCTTATAGCCCCATAAATCTGTAACAGTCACCAGTCTGTGAAGTGGGATAGAAGCAGGAGGTTGGCATACTTGAAATAACACAGGAGTAGGAAATTTGTTCACATTTTCCCTATGAGAGCATTTTAAAAAATCCAGTGTCCTCACTGATATTTCAGGAATGCATCACTCAGTCCTCACTTGATCCTGGAACCCTCCTCCTTTTTCTTTGCCTATAAAAACCCTAGCTCCCATTTTCACTTTGAACTGGTTTTGAGAAGATTCCTCCAGGTCCTTCCTCATACACTTGCAATACATCCCCTTCTCACTGAGATATGTTTTTCTCCTTTGTAGCACGAGATTGGATGGACCCATCTATTGGAAATTTCTGTACTCAAGGTAACACAGGCCTCTGTGAATCTGTGGATCAGACTATTCTGAAAACAGCTATGACTCTGCTATCCATTATGGTAGCCACATCCACCTTGTCTTTGGAGATTAAATGCTGCCACTTGCTTCTTCCAAACTGGAATCCAATCATCCCATTGTGTTTAAGGATTAAAGTTCAGTGACAGCAATTCCCACACCAAGATCTTATATACAGAAAAAAGAGAACACATGGTCCTTCAGGGATAGGGATGATGGAGATTCATACTTTTTTCTTAAAATTGTGGTAAAAGGTGTGTCCACTGAACATTCCTTGGGTGTGTGAACAGGTTTTACATGGCAAATCCACCCCAACATTCAAATCACTCTAAGTCCAGGGTTGCACAGGATGCAGGACCACAGGAAAAGAAATATTTTCAGCTTCCTTACAGCAGCTCATTAGCACTTTTCCTTGTTTCTTCTACCCAACAGCCATCATTTCCCTGTGGGACACTGGTCTGGATAGAAAGGAAAATTTTACAACGGATGCTATGTTCCCAATAGCCCGATTTTGAGTCAGGGGAATCCTACTTTTATGATTTCTCCTCCATGAACTGCCCTGCCTTCCACAGATGCAACCTCCTAGCCACTTACCCCATCCATTAGCTGAAAGTTTTTCCAAAGTCTAAGACTGAGCTGCCCACCTGGACCAGGTCACTTAGATCTGCAAAGCTCTGACATGGGGTGAAAACACAGCCCTTGTCATTACCTCCAGAAATTTGTTATTCTCCTCTTCAATAAAAAGGAAAACTCTATTCATTAGACATAAAACCATGGATACTATGCTATTTTGCTTGATGAGGCGTTGCCAAAACCATTAGGAGTGTCATGTTTATAACTGAAATTACTACCTGTTATTTTGTCCCTCGTTTATAAAGTGTTTGCTCATTAAAGAAATATATTTAGACCTTCTTGAACACCAGGGCATGAGAATAGTAACAAGAAGGCTTTTTTCATTTTTTGCCCACCTGTCCTTGAATGGTACTCAATTTACTTTGTTAATAGATCTGTTAATATTTCTGATAATTTAAGACTAAACAAGAAACCAAAAGCTATATATATTTTCAAACTTCATACTCTAGTAAAATAAGTACAATTCAAAATTTGCTTTTAACTATATTCAAATGTACAATTCAATGGAAATGCTTATATTCACAACCTGTGGCAACAAAAACTTTTACCTGAACTATTTCATCACCACAAACAGAATCTTGGATACACATTAAGTAATTTAATGACTTTGGTTCACAACACAGCTCAGAAACTAATATCCACCTGGATGAAATTTCCTCATTCTTCCTATTTCATATAAGCAAGACCATAGCCTATGTTTCATTTTCTGTCTGATTTATTCCTCTCAATGTGATGTATTCAATGTTCATTTATGTTGTAGCATGCATCAAAAGTTCCACCCTTTGTGCTTCTGAATAATATTACATTTAGTGTATAAATCATCTTGGGCTCAAACAAGGTCTTTGGCAACTGGCCATGTCCTGTTTCTGGTTTGGGTTGTGGTTTCATGGATTGTATCATTTTTTAAAATCTGATGACCTGGTGATATGCCACTTTTTCTTATATGTGTTACAGTAGGAAATAGGATTTTTAAAATATCTCATATTATGTACTCCTTGTATTAAATCTTTGAAGTCCATTATTCATGACTATGATATGGCTTTCATGTCTCTAAGTGCAACAGCTATTCAAAAATAAAAGGAGATCCAGTCCTTAAAATGCTTCCTGAACTGCCATGGCTTCCATGGACTGACTAACCTTAGACATTTGAAGTGTGGAAGAATAAACCAAAATTTTTAAATATCACTATTTTGCTAGATTCTCTTTTACCAGCAGGTGAATTCTATACAAAATTAGATTCATTGTACTTGGCTCCTTGTACTTGGCTCATTCATTGTGCATGGCTCATCTGTCCCTTCTATTTGAACCTATATTTGGTGCTGGAGTTGGTAGGTGTACATCCAAGAGACCTGAATCATTCAGCTGTCTATGTGCCAGCTGGTCCCTGAGCCTCAACGGAGATGCACCACCTACTCTCCAGTTCATTGGACTCACCCAGGACAACTAAAAAGGAGATGGGGATGGACAACCACCACACCAAGGAAACAAGAGAGCCTACAACTGCAAGCAAGAAAGTCACATCCATCAGCTGTATGAGATTGAAGCCCCCTCTCAATTAGAAGTGAAGTGGACATCACCATTCCAGAATCCTTAGGTTTTGGGAATGAGCTATGAACTAGAGTGGACTTACTGGTATTCTACTATACCAGCATTCTACTATAGACTTAGATTTCTCACTGTGATCAGGAACAAGACAAGTATGCTGACTGGCACCATTATTATTCAATATTGTGCATGAAGTTCTAGGGAGATAAACTAGACTTGACAAAGAAATAAAGGGTACCCACATATGAAAGGAAGAAGTAAAACTTTATCCACTGATGACATGATCCTATATCTAGAAAATCCTGAAAAATCCACAACAAAGCTACTGCAATTAATAGATGAGTTCAGCAAAGTGGCCAGATACAAGGCTAATATGCAAAAATCAATAGCATTTCTATACACTACTGGTGTGCAAGCTGAAGAAGAGATTAGAAAATGTTTTCCATTTATTATAGAGACTAAAACAATCAAATATTTAAAACAATCAAACTTAACCAAGGACATAAAGTTCTATATTCAGAAAACTACAAAATATTGCTAAAAGAAAGTGAAAGTGACTTAAATATATGGAAGGGCATTCCGTGTTCGTGGATTGGAAGACTAAATATCATTAAGATGTCCATTCTATCCAAACTGATTTACAGATTCAATTTAACCTAAATGAAAATCACAACAGCCTTTTGGCAGAAATCAAAAAGCCAATAATCAAATTTATTTGGAAAGGTAAGGGGCCCGCGTAGCCAAAAATATCTTTAAAAAGATGAGGGAAGTTGGAGGACTCTCACTTCCTGACTTTAAAGCATATTATTTAGCTGCAGTGGTAAAAGCAGCATGGTACTGGCATAAGAACCGATTGACCAATGGAAGTGAATCGAGAACTCAGGAACTGACCCTCACATCTACAGTCAGTCAAGAGATTTTTTGCAAGGGTGTTAAGCCCACCCAGCTGAGCCAGAACAGTCTATTCAACAGATAGTATTTAGAGAAATCGATAGTCATATTCCAAAAGAAAGAAAGAGGACCCCTATCCCACACCTTACACAAAAATTACCTCAAAAATGGATCAAGGACTTAAGTATAAAAAGCAAACCACCTAGAATAAAATGTGGGGAAACATCTTCAAGATATTGTGGTAGGTGGTAGTTTCTTAAAACTTACACACAAAGCATGAGCAACAAAAGAAAAAAATTGATAAATTGGACCTCCTAAAACTTCAGCACTTTGGTACTTCAAAGGACTTTGTCAAAAATGTGAAAAGGCAGCCAACTCAATGGGAGAAAATATTTGACAATCACATATCTAATAAGGGTTTAATACCCATGATATATAAGGAGATCATACAATTCATCAATAAAAAGACAAAGTATCTGATTAAAAAATGGGCAAAAGACTTAAAAAGACAACTGCCCAAAATAGAAATACAAATGGTGAAGAAACACATGAAAAAATGTTCAACATCACTAGTGATTACGGAAATGCAAATCAAAATTACATTGAGATAACATTTCACACCTATTAGACAGGCCGCTATTAAAAAGTCGGAAATCTGTAAATGTTGGAGAGGATGTGGAGAGATAAGAACACTTATTCACTGTTGGTAGGAATGTAGAATGGTACAAAAACTATGGAGGATGGTTCGGCAGTTCCTAAAGAAGTTGATTATAGAGTTGCCATGGTACCCGGCAATATCATTGCTAGGTATATATTCAGAAGATCTGAGAGCCGTGAAATAAACAGATATCTGCACACTGATGCTCATAGCAGTGTTATTCATGATAACCAAAAGTTGGAAATAACCCAGGTGTCCACCAACTGATGAGTGGATAGACAAATTGTGGTATATTCACACAATGGAATATTATGCAGCACTAAGAAGAAATGAAGTCATGAAGCATATGACAACATGGAAGAACCTAGAGGACATTATGTTGAGTGAAGCAAAGCCTAAAACAAAAGGACAAATACTGGATGATTTCCTTATTATGAACTAAATGTATTATGTGAAATATAAACATATTATATGAAATATGAATATGAGTAGCATATATAAGACCTTTTTTCTTTGAAGCTGAACAAATGTAGGCTACTAGTACAAATTATTATCAGACAAAATTACCCAAAACATTATACTAAGTGAAGGAGACCAGACACACAGTACTCCGTATTGTATAATTCCATTTATATAAAATGTAAGTATGAATAAACTTATAAAGATGAAAGGGGATTGGTGGATATGTAGTGCTGAGGAAGGAATGCTAAGGGGTGTGGAGCCTTCCTTTTTGGAGTAATGAAATTGTCCTAAAATTTTCGAGATGATGAATGGAAAACTTTGTGATTATACTAAAATCCATTCATTATACTCTTTGGTTATAATAGCCAGAAACAGCAGCTATGTACAGTGGGGGAAGCACAGAGAGATTGAGAGGTGAGGGATTTTGTTTGTTTGTTTGTTTGTTTGTTTTTATTAGAATTATTGAGATAAAGAAAATGCTCTAATGACTGAAGTGATATACACACAACTATGTGATTATAGCAAATACCATTGATTGCACACGTTGGATGAATTGTATGTTTGTTAATATGTATCAACAAAATTGATTTGATTTTAAAAATTTAAAAAGTAGTTGCTCTTATCTGGCAGCAACTGCAGTACACCTTCAACCTTCTAGGACCTCTGATAACTTTATAAATACCAAATTACCTATATTAAATAATTTGCTGCTGAAAATTCAGGCAACAGTTTCTGCCTTTAAAACTGATTCTAGGGAATACAATAAGAGACATCATATAATGTAAAATAAAATATAGAAGAAACAGGTGTATTTGATATATACAAATTAAAGAAGTAGAATTCTGGAAATTAGGCAAATAACAGATTATCTTTCTATACACTTATAAAAGTATCTAAATTTAGATGTCCCAGTGTTTCACCACTGTAAATCAGGAGGATTTTTATAAATTTGATACAAATAATCCTTTTATACAAAGAATGTTTCTCAACTTCTTTAAAGCATGCTTTATGTCCTTGTTTCTAAGACTGTAGATAAAGGGGTTCAGCATGGGAGTAACCACCATGTACATCACTGAGGCTACTGCCTTTGCCCTTGAGTTTTGGGTAGCAGCAGAGCTAAAAATACACTCCAAGACCTGTACCATAAAACAAGGTCACTACTGAGAGGTGAGACCCACAAGTAGAAAAAGCTTTGCACTTGCCCCCAGCTGTAGAAATTTTCAAAATGGCAGACACAATCTTGGAGTAAGAGAAAAGGATTCCAGTGAGTGGAAAAACAGCCAGAAATGCTGCTGAAAAATACAGCATAAGCTCATTGAGGAAGGTGTCAGAACAAGCAAGTTGGAGTACCTGAATAATTTCACAGAAAAAATGGGGGATTTCCAAATCTGTACAAAAAGATAATTTCAAAACCATTAAGCATTGAAAAGGGGAGTTCAGAACACTCAATAACCAGGATGCCAGCAGCAGCAGACCACAGACCTGGGGGTTCATGATGACTATGTAGTGCAGGGGGTGGCAGATGGCCGCAAAGCGGTCATAGGCCATCACACTCAAGAGGAAGTTCTCTAATGCTCCAAAAAGCATGGAAAAATAGATCTGACTGAGGCAGTTTGCATAAGTTATGATTTCGCTTTCTGTCTGGATATTCAGCAGCATCTTTGGTACAGTGATGGAGGTGAAACAGATATTTGAAAAAGACAGGTTGGAGAGGAAGTAGTACATGGGTGTGTGGAGGTGGGAGTCTGAGATGATGGCCAGGATGATGAGCAGGTTCCCCATGAGGGTGACCAGGTACATGGACAGGAACAGCCCAAAGAGGACAGATTTCACTTCTGTATCTTCTGAGAGACCCAGGAGAATACATTCTAAAACATATGTTTGGTTTTCTCTTTCCATGTAGATGATGAATTTCCTGGTAAAGATATCAGAGCAATGCAATTTTAGCCACAAGCAGTGATCAGAAAAATGTAATAAATGGTACAGTTTGTATTGTAAACACATTAAGTTAATATTTTTCTTGATTTTATATAGATCTAGTGCCCTTATCTGAAAATGTCAAGGAAAACATATGTTCCTGCTTCTCCTTGATGCTTTTGCTGACTAGAAATCCTTGTCTATAATAGAAAACAGTTTGTCAAGGCAATATTTTCCATTAAAAATTCTCTCAGACTTCATTTTAGTCAACAAACATTATGAGCAGTTTTTTGTGCCCTGTGACAAAATAGTGGAGAAGAGCAAAGCTGTAGGAACCTCATTACTGGTTGCAGCACTTACAATAAAACACAATAATTGAACAGAATCCTAAGGATTAAACAGACAAAGAAACCCACACAAATGGGTTCCACTGATGTCTCACAGAGGACAAGGGCAATGCAATGTAGAAGGTGTGGTCTTTCTACATCTACGATGTAGAAAGTGGAGTGGGAGCAATAGGATGCAATCATGCCAAACAAAAAGGGGACGTAGGCACAGATTTTATTCATTTCACAAAAATTAAATGAAAATGAATCATATCACTTAAAACTAAAATGCTTTGTTTAAGCGCTAGGCTAAAACATTAAAAAAATCTAGGGACCCGTGTTATGGTAATGAATTTTTAGATATAGCAACTGAAGCATGATCCATGAAAGAGTAAAATTTATAAGTTTTTATTCAAATGTAAAATTTCTGCTCTGTGAAAGACACTGATAGGGATTTAAAAAATTTTAGATATTCGGAAAAAATATTTACAAAACACATCTGATAAAAGATTTGTATACAAATGTACATATTACTCTTAAAACCACAAAATGAGAAAACAAATGCTGAATTAAAAAATGGGCAAAAGCCCTGAACAGAATCCTATCCTAAGAAGATATACACTTCCCAAATAAGTGTACAAAAAGGAGCTCAAACTCCCTGGCACCTAGGTATTATTATCAAGTGCCAACTAGAAATGCATCTGGAAAAGACTTGACCAAAGGGGAGAAATATTACATACATATGAGTTTTTATGACTAAGAGATTTCAAAGTGAGTTAGGGTGTCATTCCAGAGGTTAAGCTAATGCAGGGCTCGGCAGGATCTCATTGACTGCCACAGAGAACAGTGCATCAAACAACAGGGATCCTGATGGCACTAGAGACATCTAGACCCTATAAGCAGGGCAGGGAATCTCAGGAATTCAGCACCCTGTCAGGGGGCCTTACTTTGGAATTTATGTTCCCCAGTGTAAAAGTATTAGACCCATTTATAGATTCCCAACATATGGCTATTCTGTCCCTTTTATTTGAGCCTATATTTAGCACTATACCTGTTAAATATATATATCCCTGAGGCAAATCTTGGGTCTATTCAAGTGCCAGTTGAGCCTTGAATCTAAGCAGAGTTTCAACACCTGCTCTCCAGTTCATTGGATTCACCCAGAACAACGAACAAGGAGATGATGATGGACAACGCCCAACACAAGGAACAGAGAGTGTCTGCAACTGCAAGCAAGATAGTTCCATCCATTTGCCCCATGTTATCTAAGACCCCTCTAAATTAGAAATAGAGTGGGCATCACAAACCCAAAATTCTCAAGATTTCGGAACAAATAATAGACTAAAACAGACTTATTGTTATTCAAGCAATGAAAGAACTTTTATCATTGATATAGAGACAGTGGCCACCAGATATTCAGAGTGGAGGGAAAGGGAAGAGCAGGTGTAACAGGGGGCACTTTCAGGACATTAGAATTGTCCTGCATAACATTGCAATGATGGATACAGGCCATAATATGTTTTGTCATAACCTAAAATTGTGCGAGACAGACTGTTAACTACAATGTAAACTCTAGATCATGGTTAGAAGAAATCCTTCAATACATGTTCATCAATTGTAAGAAATATGCCATCCTAATTAAAGATGTTGTTAATATGGGAAAGTGTGGGAGGGGGAAGGGGGGCATATGTGAAACCCCAATATTGTTATGTAACATTTATGTAATCTAAACCTACTTTAAAATTTAAAAATTAAAATAAATAAATAAAAAATTTTAAAAAGCTCAACATCATTTGTCATTAGGGAATTGCAAAATTAAAACCACAATGATATATCATCACACGCTTATTAGAATACATAAAATCCTAAACACTGACAATACCAAGTGATGTCGAGTATGTGCAATAGTACGTCTCTCTTTCATTGCTATTGAGAACACAAAATGGTTCAGCCAGAAGACAGTTTAGCAGTTTCTAGTAAAACTAAACCCAGTCACACCATACAATCCAGCAATTGTGCTTTTAGGTATATATGTGGCTGTTATGGAAACTTAAGTCTGCACAAAATTCCACATGTGAATGTTTATAGCAGCAGTTTTTGTCATCTCCAAATCAGAAAGCAACAATATGTAGTTCAATAGGTTACTAGGTAAACTCGCTGTGCTGTGTCCATACAATGGAACTTTCCTGAAATGAAAAGAAATGTTCCATCCAGCCAAAAATATA